>CM056501.1:3246953-3493102 GCA_029783415.1 Anisodus acutangulus
TCACTAATCGGAATAAATTCTACTTATAAGGGTCCTACCATTTCATGAATTAAGGCACAAGCACTATTAAGATTCAGTCTTTTCTCGAAATAACAAGTCTATCATTAAAGGTCAAATTTATTAGCTCTATGGTTCAATAGTATACAAGTATTATCCGGGTTCACAAGTCTCAATTTGGTTCTCAATACGTCATCAATAGCCTAAACCCCATAACCGGGCATCTAGTCCCATCAAGTCTCACATCTCAACCTTACAGAATTTATAAGTCTCAATTATTAATATTACCCTTTAACAAGTCATAAGATCATATAGTTTACCAGAGATCAACATCGAGCACACACATCATCAAATACTTATCAAAATGAGAATGAATGAAATACAGATGATATGTATGTATGCACTGGCCATATGTATTCGGTATACACACGCTGCTACAGTAGCTGCTTCACGTGATCCATGAGGGACTCATGAGGTCCATAAATACATCCAAAATGTACCATCGGATCCCATCTCTGTGACTGTAATATCATAATCATCTAAAAATTTCCATCGGATCCCAGCTTTGTGACTGAAGTGTCATCATCAGTTATCACTCTCGTATAAAGTACCATATCCCATAACCGACTTCTCAAGCCGTTCTCAGCAATATAACAATAGTTCAAATGACAAATACATAATGTATGAATGATATGGATATGTGTACACCATGTAATCATCATAATTAATTTAAGCAGTCATTTATCAGTTTCTATTCAAGTGTTTAGATGAGATGTAGAGTGATGAATGCATGACATGTCAAATCAAGAATATCATATCAAAGGTTTACGAGCCCAAGTAAACAACAATCATTGTTGACACCCAATTTTGTCCCATCTTTTCTAATTTATTTACAATTTTAAATATTTTTAACACCTCAAAATAATTTTAATCTATATACATACATTTGTATATATATATATATATATTATTATGCTCTTATTATTATTATTATTCGCATTTTTACTGTCATTTGCATTTTTATCACAATCATAAGTTTTATCCAAAAATTCTATGTTATTTAATTTTGGCAAAATAGTATCGCATTCCCATTTTTTTATCAAGCATTAAACATATCGCAAATATTATATTTTTTATTATTATCACATCGTTATATTCTTATTTTTAATAATTTACATTTTTTCTTCAATGCATTTTTAATATTAAACCCCTTTTATGTTTTAAACCCATAACTCCTTTCTTATTTCTCATACCCAAAACAATTCAATTCCCCATACCCATTCGGCCCAACAGCCCTCACCCTTTATTTCCCTTACCCCATTTTTCGGCCAAGCCCAACCGGTCAAGCCCCGGCCAACACGCAAGCCCACCCGCAACAGCCCAAACCCAACACCCATTTCTTTATACCCGACCCAAACCCTTTTATCCCCCTAAACCTAAACAAAAATCAAACAAAAAAACCTAACACCCTACCCCTCCCCAAAATCGGAGCCGCACACCCCATGCCCACGTCGCCGATCACCTCGCCCCTGCCACCACCGACCCCTGACACCACCAACTCCCCTCTGTTACGCCGACGTCACTAACCCTTCGACCCATACCCTTATCCCCACAAAATCCGCGACACATGCCCCTCAAATTCGCGATTTTTTGGCTCCTTTTATTCGAATTTCAAACTCGTTCTTGGAGGGTTAAACCATCTATAAATACCCCCTTTTTTGTTCTACAATGGAGGGATTTTTTTTGGAGGTCCAATTCCATATAAATATTTTGTTGTGTTCTTGATTGTAAGCATTTGCCCTCCTTGTTATTCAAGAATTAAGTCCGAAAACAAGCCCAAAATCAAAAGAAAAAGGGGTGAGTTTCATTCTTGAACTTTGGTATTTAAATACTTTTATTTCTTCACTGATTTGGGTCGGGTCACTGACCCGGGTCGGGTCGGCCCGATTTGGGATTTTTCAGAATTATTGCATTTCGCATCTTGTATGTTGGTTATCTGAAATTGGTGCAAAATCTGATTTCAGGCTGAACACCTGATTCGGGTCGGGTCGACCCGATTTGGATATTTTTCCAGAATTATTGCATTTCGCATTTTGCATGTTGGTTATCTGAATTTGGTGTAAAAAATCTGATTTCGGGTCGAACCACTGATTCGGGTCGGGTCGACCCGAATTGGATATTTTTTAGAATTATTGCATTTCATATCTTATTTGATTGGTTATCTGAAAATTGGTGAAAATCTGATTTGGGTTTGATACTTGATTAGGGTCGGGTCACTGATCCGGGTCGGGTCGACCCGGTTTGGATATTTTTCAGAATTCTTGCATTTCGTATATTATTTGTTGGTTATCTGAAAAAATCTATTTTCAGAATTGGGTCACCCATTCGGGTCACTGTTCATAATCCGGGTCTGATTTTTCATAAATACTTCTTAATCCTGTTTCGGTTCCAAAATTTCAGAATCCGTGTCTTGGGCACTGTTATTATTGATTGAACTAATACCGCATTTAGGCCGATGAAATTGAATTCGAGGCCGCTCTTTTTTCATTTCGTTTCTCTGTTTTTCAGCACTGTTTTAAACATCCGGACAACAGATATCTTACTGTTTTACTATTTTATTATTTTATTAATATCGCATTTAGGCCGATGAAATTGAATTCGAGGCCGTACTTTTTTTTTCGTTTCTCTATTTTTCAGCACTGTTTTAAACATCCGGGCAACAAATATTTATTGTTTTTTACTAAACATCCCGTCTTCTCGGAAATTGCCTCTCTGTTTTTGCCTACTGCTTACTGTTTCGATTTAATTTTGCTGATTCGAACACGGTACTACACTGGCCGATGAAAAATATCCGTCGATTTTGAGACCTCCACAGTTGTAAAGACGGAGATATAACTTCTGGGCAAGGATGAGGCTTAAACCTTTTTATTTCATCCGAGGGATCAACATGTTTAGTAGGCGAGTCGACTAAAATAACCAACAAGTTATATGTTCACAGCCACGACGTGATTATAATGATCTTTTCTTTTCATCCGAGAGACCAACACGTTTAGTAGGCGAGGCAATCAAAATGACCACCGAGTCATATGTTTGCAGCCACGGCGTGATTGGAATGGTCTTTTCAAATTTCAAGTCTGAGCCCTCCGTGATCAAAACATTCACTGTTTTGGATACGGACCTGAAGTTATTTGTATTTAACTGCTCTAACCGTTTGTTCTTGACAGCTTGCAAGGAACAAAGTCAATGAAGGCATATACTCCTCGGAGTTTATTTATTTTGTTGTCTTTTTTAATTCAGCTTTATCTCGCTCCGTATTGTAATATTATTTATTGTACTTATATAATTATTGAAATGCTTAGAATAGGTAGACTTAGAATTAATCAATAGGGTAGTCTAAAACTGGAAACCCGTCGCTAGCTTATTTATTTGTAGGCTCGGTTAATTCAAACTTAGAAACCCTCCGCTAGTTATTTATTTTAGGCTCGTCACGCGTATTCAAGATTTTCAAAACAACTTTTGTCATCTTTTATTTGCTTTAATAATCGTACAAATAAGTTTATCTTTTGTCAATTTGCAATTCAATGATTTCCAAAATTTTACTTCTTTGGCATTATAAATAATTTATTTTTAATATCAATTGTTACAAATGCATATTTTTTCAAACTTTACATGTATCTTTCTTTTATGTCATCCGAATGCATACTTGTATAAAATGCATCATTTACTAAATATTTGCAAACATCTTTTTTACTTTTAAAACATGCATTTTCCTAGCAATAATTAACCTGAGTTTGACCGGATAACCGCAAGTTAGCGTATCTTAAAGGATGCCTAACCCCTTCCCTTTAAGATAATAAAGAACCCTTACATAGAATCTCACTAGTTTCGCAGACCTTAAAATTGGAGTTATATTGCAGCATTTATAGTTAACATTTAGGTGCCCTAATTCACATTAGAATAATTAGGTGGCGACTCCTTAATTCATTTACCCAGGAATCACCGAATACGTCTGTGCTCCGCTCCGACCACTCGCGGGTCGGTTAAAAACGGGCGCGACAATCATACCAACCTAAGCAAATTTATGCACCGCGCCCGTGTCTCGAAGGCTAAACACATAAATTCCTTCACATGCATCATACTAGTTCATTAATTACCCAATTAAGTTCACTGGTACCCGTATTAGCGTTTGTCACCTCACTAATGCGGGACTCCCAGTCCCCCATTACTCCTATTAATATATTTTTAGCATACCAATACATAAACGCTACACTAGAGTCTAGAAAGTCTCAACTTGCCATATTATGAAGTCTCATAGCTCCCGAATGACTCCAAGCCCAATCCGTGAAGATTAAGCCTCCCGAAAGCTCCACCATGTCTAAATTTCCCAAACAAATTCAATCTAGTTAAATAATAACCTAAGGATTTAGATGAATCCAACGATACTCATATTGCTATACTTTATATCGAAACCCAAAAATAGACCCAAAAAGCCAACCTCAGGCCCACAAGGGTAAACTGGAATTTTATTGCGAAATCAATTTACCCATAGTCTAATTAGTAAGAATATCAAAAATCCTTTGAATCCAACCATAAATCAACCTTCAATTCAAAAAGTTTATCATTTTTCAACTCTAAGGCTCAAAACCCCCAATTTCTACAACCCAAATCCGGATAAAATGGATAACCAGCAGAAATAATTATGGGAAAATACATAAATGAAGGTTGGATACTTACCCCCTTTAGAAGATGAGAATTTATCCACTAAAATCACAAACGGAGCTCTAGAACTAAAATTATGGCCAAAATACAATGAAATTGCGATCTGGTTTTTAATACACTTTCCATGCAGATTTTCTTCATCACGATCGCGATGCCACATGTAGCGATTGAGAAGGCCAACTATGTTTTTTCTCAAAATATTTCTTCATTGCGATCACGACCTCGCGAAGACCAAAATGCACCAAACACCAGAAAATTCCAGTTTTGCTTCCAAACTTCGATTCAACCCCCAAAACTCATTCGGAACCTCCCGAACACAAACCAAATACGCATTTCAATCATAAAATACGTTCTGGACCTGCTCGCATACTCAAAACACCCAAAAATATCTTCTTGAATCGATGTTGACCGTGGTCAACTTTAATTCTTACTTTAACTAGTTTCTTAACCAACGACCCGAAACTCATGAACACCAACCAAGAGTGCAACTTGACTATAAACCACGTTGCAAAGCTGCTCGAATTGATGAAACACCCATATGAGGCCGTTAGGACATGTTTATCCACAAAAACATTGTAACTTTCTCAAAATGACATAAATCTCCTTCAAGAACTCAAATCTCATCCGAACCCCTTGGGACCCAAATCAATTACTCGACTAAGTCATAAATCACATTTCAGGCCTAATGGAATCGATGAAACTTTGAAAATGATGCATTTACCCATTAGTCACCTTTGAGTCAAACTTCTTCTTCTCTTTAACTTAAAACTTCAAAGCTTACTAAAATCAATCCAAAATTCACCTGATTGCTTTGGGAACCGTGTAACTCATTCCACCAAGTCTTAAATATCGAGAAAAAACAATGGGAAGGGTATTCTTAGAAAAACATGTCCAAAAGTTCAAAATGACCAAACAGGTCGTTATAGAAGGTAGAGGTGTGACGTTTGACATCAAATGTCAGAGGGGAATGAAAGAGGTGGTAGGGTAATGATGACGCTTGGAGGAACGTGAAGAAGGTTTAAATAGAGGTGAGAAAAGGAAAAAAATCTAAGCGGTTACCAAGGCAATTAAGGAAAATATAGCAAGACAAAATTTTTGAAAAAATACCAAATATAAACTAGTTAAATACGAAATAAAATATTTTTAACTTTCCAATGGATTTGCAATTATGCCTATAGATTTTCTAAGTGTACAGAAATGTTCTTCAAGCAGGGGTATTATAAACACATCTGCGAGTTGGGAATCAATATTCACAAAATAAATATTAATGTTTCCCTTAACCACATGATCTATATTGAAGTGATGCTTGATGTCTATATGCTTTATCCAAGAATGATGTACATGATTTTTTGATAAAAATATGACACTAGAATTATCACAATAAATATTAACATGCTTAAAGGATAAGTCATAATCACTCAATTAATGCATCATCCAAATAATTGGAGCACAACATTGACCAATGACAATGTATTCAGCCTCAGTAATTGAGAGTGAAACATATCCCTATTTTTTACTATGCCAAGAGATCAAAGATTTTCCAAGAAATTGACATATACCACTAGTAATTTTCCAGTCATCTTTGTCATATACAAAGTCAGCATCTGAAAACCCTTCAAGTACAAAATTTTCAGTAGCTGGATACCATAAACCATAATTTGATGTTCCATTAAGATAGCTAATAATTCTTTTGACAACAGTGAGGTGAGATTCCTTTGGGAAAGTCTGAAATCTAGCACACATGCATACACTAAATATGATGTATGGTCAACTAGCCATTAAATATAGTAGTGACCGAATCATACCTCGATACTTGGTTTCATCAACTGGTTTACCTTCATCGTCCTTGTCAAGAGAGTAAGTAGGACTCATTGGAATGGCTGGTGATTTTGCTTCCATCAAGCCAAATTTTTGAATGAGTTCTTTTGTGTATTTTGTTTGATATATGAAGGTTTCTTTACCGGATTATATAATTTGTAGTCCCAAAAAGAATGTTAACTCTCCCATCATACTCATTTCAAATTTACTTTACATAAAATCAGAAAATTCCTTGCACATAGAGGAGTTAGAACTTCCAACAATAATATCATCAACATAAATTTGAATGATGAGATTTCCAGAGGAGGATCTTTTTATGAAAAGAGTGGTGTTAATTTTTCCTCCAGAAAAACCATGATTAGTTAGGAAAATGCTTAAACGTTCATACTATGCTTTGGGAGCTTGTTTAAGACCATAAATAGCTTTTGAGAGTTTATAAACATGGTATGGTTTCTTAGAATTTTTAAAACCTGGTGGTTCTTTAACAAAACTTATTCTTCAATAAAACCATTCAAAAAGAACTTTTGACATCCATTTGAAAAAGTTTAAATCTTTTAAAAGAGGCATATACAAGTAATATATGAATTGATTCTAACTGTGCGACTGGAGAAAATGTTTCATCATAGTCGACTCATTCTTGTTGTGAGTAGCCTTGGGCGATTAGGTGAGCTTTGTTTCTAATCACTTCTCCAGCTTCATTCAACTTGTTTCTGAATACCCATTTAGTTCCAATGGTTGATGCATTTTTAGGCTTTGGAACTAGGGTCCAAACTTTATTTTTCTGAAACTAATCCAATTCTTCTTGTATAGCCTTTATCCAATGATCATCTTTTAAGGATTCATCAACATTCTTTGGCTCTAATTGTGAGATAAGAGCAAGATTTACACTATTCTTTCTAGTTGCCCTGGTTTTCATTCCATCATTTATGTTATCAATGACAAACTATTTTGGATAGTCAGGTTCACTTCTCCATTCATTTGGTACTGCTTCTATTTCTACACTGGTCGACTGATATGGTGTTGTAGTCGACTGGTCTTCTGCAGTAGTTGACTTTTTATCATTCTTTGATTCAGTGGTTGGAATAATTGTAGTAATGTTTGCTTCTTCTTTATCTGCATTTGTACCTTTCTCGATCAACCCATTAGTATGATCAAATATTACATGAATAGATTATTTAATGAAAAGTGCGTGTTTGTTAAATACTCTGTATTATCTAGAGGTAGTTGAGTAACCAAGAAATATACCTTCATCGCATCTTGGATCAAACTTACCAATATTATCTTTTCCATTGTTATGAATGAAACATTTGCATCCAAAATGATGGAAATAGCCTATGTTGGTCTTCTTACCATTCCACAGTTCATAGGGTGTTTTCTTTAAGATAGGTCGAATCAGACACTTGTTAAGACCATGACATGATGTGCTGACAACTTCGGCCTACAAATGGTGTGGCAGTTCATGTTCTACAATCATGGTTCGAGCCATGTCTTGTAAAGTCATGTTCTTTCATTCAACAACACTATTTTGTTGAGGAGATCTTGGTGAGGATAAGTTATGTGTATAACCTTGTTCATTGTTCAAAGGCATTGTTCTCGAATTCTCCTCCATGATCACTTCTAATAGAGGTAATTTAATATCCGTTTTCACGCTGTACTTTCTCACAAAAAACTTGAATTTTTTTAGAGGATCATCCTTATGAGAAAGAAAAATAACCCAAGTAAAATGAGAGAAATCATCAATTATCACAAAAGCTTACTTTTTTCCTCCAATACTAGCAGTTCTAGTAGGACCGACTAAGTCCATTTGAAGTAGCTGCAGTGCTTTAGTTGTAGACACAATATCCTTTGAATTAAAAGAATGTTTAGTCTGCTTACCTTTCTGACATGCATTACAGATGTGATCTTTTGAATAATTTAGTTTAGGAAGTCCTATAACAAGATCATGCTTGGCTAGTTTTTCAATGAGTCTCATAATTGAGTGTCCAAGTTTCTTATGCCATGTTCATGGGTCATATCCCATTGAAGTTAAGCATATGTGTCCAACAGGGCTTTTGACAGATCTAGAACATATACATTCTTGCCTCTGCTACCAGGAAGAAGTTCCTTGCCATATGGATCTTCTATGATGCGTCCTATTTTTCTGAATCTTACCTCGAGATCGAAATCGCATAGTTGACTTATACTTAGGATATTATACCTAAGTCCCTTCACAAGACAAATATTAGTAATATCAACAGAATTATTAAAGGCAATAGTTCATATACCAATTATGGTTTCTATACCAATTATGATTCATGTAGAGTTGTCTCCAAATGTTACTAAGC
Organism: Anisodus acutangulus; assembly: GCA_029783415.1. NCBI lineage: Eukaryota > Viridiplantae > Streptophyta > Magnoliopsida > Solanales > Solanaceae > Anisodus > Anisodus acutangulus. Next base: position 3,255,812 of record CM056501.1, read on the forward strand.
CTCCATCAAAGTCAGCGACTGATTTGAACAAACTTTTATCACCTGTCATGTGACTAGAAATGCACTATCTAAATGTCATTTTTCTTTTGATTTTTTCTTGTGGTGTTCCTGCAAAAAAGAGTAGTTACTTTCTTTTAGGTAGCCAAGCTTTCTTGAATCCTTGAGGGTTAGTGTTACAATTATTTTTGGGCTTCCATACTCATTATGGAGTAGATGTATAGTGAAATTTGTGACCAATTTTACCGCAACAAAAACATTTTTGAGAAAAGAGCTCCTCAATGACTAATGGGTCAGTCGACTCATTTATGAAAGTTTTGTTACTTCTGGACTTCCAATCAGTTGGCTTTAGAGATCTAGTTGACTGATCCGTCTGAACATGAGTATTTGACTTACCATTTGAAAATGCAGAAGTTGATTTGTCACTGATAGATTTTTTTCCAGTTAACTTGCTACTACGAGTCGACTGGTTAGACTTGACAGAACTATAATTGATAGATTTGCGCAAACAATTTAGTTGTAATTGCAAATTTTGGAGTTCTTCTTAAAGAACATCTCTTTCAATCTCACACACTTCTAGTTTCATTTCCCGGTCTTTTTTTCTCTTTGAAGCTTTCTATACTCATCAAAATTTTTATTTAAGTCCTCTAAGGTTTGATTTAAAAGGTATTCCATTTTATTACATTTAGGACATAGATAGGGTCTTACTTCACTTGTTTCTCCAAATTCCATGAAGCAAACATTTTATATCCCTTCATCATCATCTGAAATTTCATCTTCGCTTCAACTGCTAAAGTCCATTTGCTTTCGCTAGTTCTTGGATGACTTCTTTTTTTACTTAGGACATTCAGATGCAATATGTCCATATTTTTCACATTCATAGCATTTTCTATCATTTCTGTTTTGATCATTTGAAGACTTGCTTTTTAGAAAGATTCATCCTCCCTTTCTGTTGTTTGTTGCTCTTCTTGTAGCTTTCACTATAGATCTGGAAATCATAGAAACTTCATCCTCTCTAATATAATCATCAAATTACTCAATCTGAGATTTGAAGGCCAACATCTTTTTCTTATTCTCATCTTATCCAGGTTTGTTCAGATAGGTCTTTTCGAATTCAATTAAATCTCCTCTTACTTCATCATATGTAAGAGTCTTGAGATTTATGCTTTCAAGAGCAACAACCTTCACATTTCATTGTGAGGGCAAGTATCTGAGATTTTTTCTTATGTTGTCCACAAAGGAAAATACTGTTTTTAAGGCTTTGAATTCTCCTAAAATTTTGTTGAATCTTGCAAACATATTTTACACAGTTTCTCCTTCCTTCATTTTGAAAGTTTTTGTATTCATAAACAAGAAGACTGGTGAGTCTCATTTACCTTATCAATGCCTTCAGATGTAACCTCAAGTTTGTCCCATATTTCTTTAGTTGTTTCATATTTGGAGATCTCTTCATATTCCTCTTCACTGAAAGCATTGTATAACATATTCCTATCTTTTGAGTTGATTTGAATTACCTCAATCTATTCATCAGTGTAGTCGGCTAGAGATGCCAATTCATCTATTGGAGTGGATCCTTCTTTCTTCTTATCATCAGTTTTGAATTTAGGCATGAGGATATCTCATAACTTGATAACTCTCCAGTTATTCACATTGTATGATTTGATGTAGGTTTCCATCCTCACTTTTCAATGAGAGAAATGTTTCTCATTGAAGTAGGGTGATCTAGTTTGAGAAGTACCTTCTTGAAACAAAGCTTCAATAGTAACATGATTTGACATGATTTTTTCTCACTTGTTCTTAGGCAATTACGAATGTGAAACCTTGCTCTGATATCAATTGAAAGTGCAAGAAGAGGGTGAATTGTAACTTTTTCGACTGATAGTCGACTTGTCTGATGACTTAGTCGACTAACACTTAGGTGATGCAGAAAGTAATTTGCATAAAGTAAATGACACACAATATTTTATACTAGTTCGGATTCAATATAGATCATAATTCAGTCTCATTGGGTTGCAAGAATATTCTCTTAAGCTCTTTAAGGGTGTATAGATACAATATTTTGTTTGAATGTAGCTCCTACAAATATACTCAAACTCTCGTAATATTTTTGATACAATGACTCACTAACTATACTATATTTCTCATCTTTTTTTTTTTGCTTATACTATAAATCTCTCATAAATACAGTGCTTATGAAAAGTAAAGTAAAGAACTTGAGGAGTTGAGATGAAAGTATATTTGTTTCGTCTCAAGTTGAGCCTTTAAATAGTTGTTGGCAGTTGTTGACACGGCTCTCGAAGAGAACGCAATCCAAGAGTGTTGATCCTTGAAAAAATGAATTAGAGATCTTATTTTATCAGAATAAGGATAGAGCTTTCATTGATTGATTGCTTTTCATAAACTGCTTTGCAATCAATGTTCTTGATATCTCTTTTCTTTAATAAAGTCCGGCTTGATACTTGATAATCTTCTTTCCTTGTATCTTGCAAATCATCCTTTCTTATTTGACTTGATCTCGTTTCCTTTGATGAATTTCGCTTGGCACTTGTACGTATCCTTTTCATTAATGTAAATCTTGTTTACTTGTGGAGAATATTTTCATGGGTACTGAGAATATTTTTCATATCTTCATGTAGGGTTTCGATCGATGTCTCGTAGGATTTTGTATCTTTTGGATGTTGATACTTCACTCCTTTTTCTTTTTAAAATTTGAGTCAAATATTAAGACATCATTAAATTTGCAATCGCAATAACTTCTTCTTGCTTTTGTTCTGTTGATATTTCGTATTATGGGCTGCTTTTATTGTTGTATTTGTTAAACCGTAATTACTTTATTATATTATAAAATAAGAACCAAATAGTGGTAGTAATGTCTCACATTGAAACTTGACCCATTTTATTGAATTTAAATATTTTTTATATCACCATTCCCTAAAATTGTACTGTATTATTTCAATTTTCAACATAGATTGATATCCCCGTTGCCTTGGTTCTACAAAACTTTACTGTAGTACTACTGTCTCTACTGAATCAAAATTGAAAAGAATAAATCAATCCAGACTAAAGCTAAAGAGGACGAGTCCGAAGAATTGCGTGTATCCCGAGGTGTAGTTACTAAACATTTGATAGAGACAAGTTTATTGAAAAATAAAAATAAATGGATGTTGTAACTTGTAACCTCTTATCCCAAACAATTTTGTATCAGTTTATATAATCTCTCCCTTTTTATTTATTTTTTGAAAGAAAAACGATTATAATGAATGCAATCATACTAACACTAACACATCAAATCCCATTAGAATTCGAAAGTGTGGGGGTTTCTTCTTGAAATAAAGGAGGGCCCCTTGTGCGCAGCGTGGTACTGGTCTAACCTTTGAAATCAATTGAGTCACCATGATTTACCTCCTTCACAGACCTGTCGGACCGGGGTGTGGGGCTCCTGGGGTGGGAGATTCCACCTTTTGGAATAAGAATTCGAAAGTTAAGTGTTTTTGGGAGAAAAAAGTACTAGGATGAATAATCCCTCAGAAGTTCTCGTGTTGCTTCCCTCCTTTTGTCGAAACTCCAACTATTTTTGTCTATTTAATATATAATTTTTGAACTTTTGGGCGAAGGTGTTAGGGCCTGATCAATTAAATATATAAGTATTAGCTTATATTTCAAGTTTTGAGGTAATAATTATTCTTGGTTTTGTTCTATTGATATTTCGTATTGTGGACTCTGCCTTTATTGTTGTTGTCTTTGTTAAACCGCAATTACGGGAATCCAAATAATAGTAGTAATGTCTCACATTGAGATTTGAACCATTTTATTGAATTTACATATTTTCTTATTATCACCCTTCCCTAAAATTTACAGTATTATTTCTGAAATAAATAATCTCTTAATTATTTTTTATTAATGAATTAATATATATATATATAAATTACAATATTTATAATATGAAAATTTATATTTCTACTATACTTCCAAAATTCTATTCTATTTGTACAATAATTCTACAATTATGGTAAGTGTACAATGCTAATTAAATACAAATAATATGTTACCAAATATAGCTCCAAACCGTTTTGTGTTTTCGTGATATACACGGTATACACAGGGCATTGTATATGTCGTGTATAGCATGTATATCACGATATACTTTCACACCCCCGCAGTCATAGCGGACGGTCGTCGTACGTTGAGACTGTCCATAAAATCTTCAAATAGAACTGAGGAAAGACTCTTAGTAAAGATGTCTGCAATTTGATATCTAGAAGGAACATGTAAGACGCGTACTTGTCCACAAGCTACCTTTTCTCGAACGAAGTGGATATCCATCTCTATATGTTTAGTGCGTTGATGTTGAACATGATTACCAATATTATCACAATAAACCAAGGTAGCTTTCTGAATAGGACAATGACGCTCTAAAAAAAGATTACTTAACCAACAGGATTCAGAGACCACATTAGCTACTCCTCGATATTCGGCCTCTGCACTAGAGCGTGGTAATGTAGATTGTCGCTTCGCAGACCATGAGACCAAATTATTACCAAGAAACATAAAATAACCAGACGTGGAACGTCTGGTATCTGGACAGCCACCCCAATCAGCATTTGTATATGATACAAGCGTAGAGGTCGTCGATGGATATAGATGCAAGCCATAGTCAAGTGTTCTCTGGATGTATCGGATAATGCGTTTGATCACATTCATATGCTCAACCCTAGGATCATGCATAAACAAACACACATGTTGTACGACATACGTAATATCCGCTCTCGTGAAAGTAAGATACTGAAGAGCTCCAACAAGATTACGATATTGGGTGGGATCCTCGTAAGGTGAGCCAGCCGCAGCACCCAGCTTGGGTTTAGTATCAACCGGAGTGGAAGTAGACTTACACGAGGACATACCAGTTCGTTCAACTATCTCAGTGGCATACTTCCTTTGGGATAAGAATAACTCACATGTATGACGAGTGACAGCAATCCCCAAGAAGTAACTAAAGGACCCCAAGTCTTTCATAGCAAACTCAGAACTGAGTAGTGATAGACTTGCGTAATCATCAGAAGAAGCTGTCAATATAATATCATCCATATATAATAGAATATATGTCAGAGAAGTACCACGACGATATATGAACAGAGAATTATCAAACATACTGTGAGAAAACCTAATAGTAGATACATAGTCTGCAAATCGCTTATAGCAGGCCTGTGGGGCCTACTTAAGCTCATACAAGGATTTCTTCAATAAACAGACATGATGAGGTTAATTGGGGTCTCGAAAACCCAAGGGCTAATGCATGTAAACTGTCTCTTCAAGATCACCATGTAAGAAAATATTCTTCACATCTAGCTGATGAATGGGCCATGCTTTCGAAAGAGCCAAACTGAGAACAGTGTGAATGGTAGCCGGTTTGACCACCGAACTAAATGTCTCACCATAATCCACGCCCACTTGTTGAGTTTTACCATCACCTACAAGGCGAGCCTTATGTCTCGCAAAAGAACCATAAGAATTATCTTTATGAGTAAAAATCCACATTGACTGAATAATATTAACACCAGAAGGACGGGTTACCAATTCCTACGTCTTATTATCAATAAGAGCATTATATTCGTCGTTCACGCTAATTTCCAATTCGGGTCATTTAATGCAGACACTGGGTTACGGGGTAGTGGGGATTTAAGAACATTAGAATTTAGATTAAAATATCTTTTTGGTTTAAAAATACCCCGTTGACTACGAGCGACAGGTCTGTGACTCGGAGGAGAATGGGGTGGATTTTGGGAAAAATTCTGATGGGTGATGGCCTGCTGGCCCAACACTGGAAACTAGACACGGGAGGGAAGCGTAAATCGTAATGGGCTAATCGCTTCGGTAGTAAATTTGGACTATCGGCCCAATAACTGGACCTGGGACAGGGAAGGGAAAGGCAGTGGGTATTTGCGGGCTAGCAGGCAATGGGCATATTGGCGTGTCGTGGTCACTGGATCGGCCCATTAAGTGGTGCATAATGTACGGGAAGACTTCGTCATCTAAAAAATTATACGAACTAGGCACGAGACTACTCACTTGAGCAAACAGAAATTGGATTTCATAAAAAATAACATGACGACTAATTATAATTTTATTAGATGATAAACCAAATATTTGTAACCACGATGATTAGACGGATAACCCAAAAACACACAAGCGGTAGAACAGACTTGAATTTTGTTAATTAAAGTTGACTGAAATAGTGGATAGCATAAACACCCAAAGACCCTAAGATGTGAATACGAAAGATTCTTATTATAGAGAATTTTATGAGGAGAGGAATATGACAACCCTTTGGTAGGAAGTATGTTAAGTAGATAAATAGTCATAGAGTATGATGCCAAAAGGAAGGGGGTACAGAAGCATGGACCAATAAAGTTCGGATAATATTATTAATGGTACGAATTTATCGTTTGGCTTTCCCATTTTGTGAGGACATATGAGGACAAGAGAAATGAAAAACTATGCCATTAACATCACAAAATTCCCAAAACAACACATTATCATATTCTTTGCCATTATCACATTGAATATTTTTTATTTCTCATTCGAATTGGGTACAGATGAATGCTCTAAATGTTAAGAATGTGAAAAAAACTTTAGATTTTTTTGCTAACAGAAAGGTCCATAAAAATTAGAATAATCATCCAAAAATAGAACTGTCACGACCCAAATCGGAGGGCCACGACAGATGCCCGAACCCCACCCGCCGGGCACCGCTAATCACATTATCAACACCTAATCATAATTAATTACGGACTAAACTGAAAGAAAATTATGATCAACCAGGTAACCAACTTATATATATACATATACCAAAACCGACAAGGCCATACAAGACTACTACACACATGACACATGTCTACAAGCCTCTAAGAGTAGCAACATCAAAGGTCGGGACAAGGCCCCGCCATACCCATATAGACACGCAAAATTGTATCATACCAAAATCAAACCGATACCCCGGAAAGAGATGAGTGCTTCCAAAATCTGCAACCTATTCGCGTGGGCCGTCGCCTTGCATATGCGAACCCGCGGGCATGAAACGCAGCGTCCCCCGACAAAAGGGATGTTAGTATGACTGATGTACTTAGTATGTCAGGCATAAATAACAGCATAACATGAATATACCAATAACTGAAACATAAATAACTGACCAACAGGAACTGCCTCTGAGGGCCCTAATACACTTGCCTACATGTTATGTACAATGCAATGTTCATATTTATTGGCCTCATCGAGCAATTTTCTTACCGTGACAGCCTCTGTGGGCATCATACCATGTAATGGTTAATTAACATATGCATGATGCAAGTGCGGTGTATATATATATATATATGTTGCGGATCGTGCAACCCGTCCCAATATATGTTAGTATTGCGGATCGTGCAACCCGTCCTAATAAGCCATACATGCATCACACCACATCATCACATCATCATATCATATTGGCCTCTTCGGGCTCTTTTGTGATAGTCTGTACCAGCTGCAGGTGGTGTGTGTATATAACGCCTTTCCCTTTCCTCATATCCTCTATATATAATATTTACCATATAGTAGTGTGCATAGCACCAGTGGGTCCAGGGTAATAAATGAATGCAATGCAAATGAAAATGCATGAATGACAATAAAATACTCCGAGTGACATAATATCCTTGCACCTTTGGCTAATACTGTGAATATCAACACACTTTCTGTATGCCTCAATAAGGACTTTGAACCATATTTAGACATGCTTTTAACATAGGAATCAATAACATGAATATTCTTAACTACTAGGAGCAGAATAAATTATAGAGCAATATCCCGGTTATATTTTGTTACATGAAACATGCCAAACGAAAGAGATAATTTACCTTAACATACCTCGAACCCAAGCTTAATAGTAGAGAGAACACATTGATGCGCACCATGTGCTATGCTTAAGATTAAGCAGCTTCTCCAATTTTTGAAACAGAAAAAGTGTTGGAAATTTACCTTTGGCGGGAGTTGCATCCAACCATCTTTAATGGCATAAACACTAGTGTTCCGCATGTTGGAAACTTCGTTTCTTCACACGTGCATTTCTACTAAGTAAGTAGATGACCGTAGGGCCAAGGATCGTCAAATTTCGTTGAGAATTGAAAGAGATATTGGTCTACGAAGTGAGGTGTTTGAAGCATGAAAAAAGGTGGTAAAGACCAATCCTCCCTCATCGGTGGGGGAAGAAAGATTTGTTTAGTACTTTAGTTTATAAGTCTCAAAGTTGGCTTGGGGTTTGGGACCCCAAGGGGTATTCCATGTGTTTAAAGGAGGGAGGACCTAGATGTGCTTCGGTTCGAGGATAAGCCCACACGCGCGCCGTCGCCGCCCGCCCGTCCCGTCCGGTCCGGTCTCGGGTCGTGGGTCATGGGTTGTGGGCTTCTTCTGATATTATCTTTTTGGACCAGAATTGTTTCATATTTATAGTTTGGTCCCTGAAGTTTCAAGTAAGATGCACTCAATTCAGTCATTTATTTTGGCTGAATAACTCTCCCTAAAGGCCAATCCGTTGCACATCAATTCACCATTTATTTTGGTGAATTACTACCTCCATAATTGCCATTACTTGGCCAGTAACAACAATTATGTGGGCAGTTGGTAAGTCCTCTCCTCCAACTATATAATGGAGCCTTTGCACAATTGTTAAGACACACAGAAACATATAAACGAATCAGATTCTTCCTACTATCTTCTACCAACATTTCATTACTCAAAATTCTTCAAGGTAACACTTGAGTTTCCTTTGCTCAATTGTTCAGTTGTTGTTTTTATCTTGGTAGACTATTGTCCAGAACGTAGAAAGGATATATACGAGGCAATCTTGTCTTAAAGACAGAGTGTCATCACTCGACTCAGCATATCAGTTTCTTGTTCCAGTTTACTGAAATTTCAGATTCTTGTAATTTCATTTTGTTGTAATACTTAGCAGTTACTTATTTCCGTTTTCTGCACCATTGTAATCAACAAAAGTACTCGACAATTATTAAGATTGAAGGATTTCGTTTGTCAGTGAAGCAAAAGCAGCAAAAACTTCACCCTATTAAAATGGTAAGAACGAGATATACTTAAAGAAATGAAATTGAATGCTGAATGATTCTTTTATTCTACCAAATGAACTCTCATAATGGTGTCTCATTTGCAGCCAATTCCCTGGCGGTGGCATTTCCATTTCACGCCACCTTGCACCACATTAAGTGACATGCCTCTGTATAATTTATCAGTTACACACATAATTAATTTTGTGATCCCAATTCACTTAAATCTTAATAACTTATAGGATCTTCATATACTCAATATCATAATTTTCTAATATGACACTAGTCCAGAACCTCTTCATGCACACACCAAATTTATTTTCGATCTCCGTCGTTACACTTCTTGCGTCTAAAATTATTTTGGGGTCTAATCCTTTTATATACTAACCTCTGTATTAGCATACATAAATAAAACATAAATTTTTCCAATGCTCGGACCTATTTACACATGCCTAGCAATTTTATAAACGCTCATCGATTTAAATCGTAACCCAAAAGTATGGGATGTTACAAGAACGTAATAACGATGACCCACAAAAATTAAAATGGAAGATGTCCATAAATCGCTATGAATGATGTCAAAATGCATTAAAGTACGAGAAGTAGAGGCTACAAATTGTAATCTAACATATTTCCCTAACGGACATGAATAACAAATTGGAGTACTACGCGTACCGTTACAAGAAATAAAATTGTTCTTATGCAAGGAAGAAACAATGGATGACCCATGGTGACCCAAACGTTATGCCACAAGGAAGGAGCAAGAGTTGCAAAAGTCAATGGCATGGCTTGACTCGGGAAACTGGTGGCGGACGTGATTGGATAAAGATCTCCCTACTATTGCCTCTCATGAGAGGTATCCCCGTTTTAAAATCCTTCACATAAAACCCAAATGGATCAAAATTAACAAGAACCCAATTATCAATGGTGAATTTTTGAACAGACACCAAATTTTTAATTAAGTTATAGGCATGAAGGGTATTTTTCAAGACAAGAGGTGGATGGGGAGAGACAAAGTTGTATGACCGTAACCACGAATTGGAATTGAGTTGCCATTACCAATAATAATGCCACGATTTTTGCTAAAATTGAAATAAGACGAGAGAGTACATTGGTCGGACGTCATGTGAGAAGTGGCGCCGGTGTCCATATACCAGTTCGAGTCGTGAGGATTCAATCCAAGTGTATGCATGACGACTTTAATATCGGTGGGTGTCGGGATCGGAGTCGGACCCGCAGTCATGAAAGCCTGCAGCGGCCGAGGCCCAAGCAGACCCCCCTGCTGACCCGACCCAGATCGATGGTTACTGTTGCCGTAAGGACATGGAAAATTGGGCTAGATCGGGGCCCAATTCCCCGGGAAATAATTGGGCGGGCAATAGGCTGGACTAGGCCACTAGCCGATGTCCAAGCCTACTGCCAAGGGGCCCAGGGCTGAGACCAGGCGGGCTGGGGCCAGTACCCCGAGTCCAACTGTCGTCTTTGCCACTGTTCCGGTTGTCGTTGTTATAGTCGCTGCGATTTTTGTCATTATTTTTACAGTTTTTCCCCTTCTTGCCGCCACCGTTGTTGCGGTTTTGACCCGAATTGTCAATAAAACCGTGAGAGTTATCGGATGAAGTCATCATCGCCACTGAACTGGTGCTGGTAGCCGCCTTTTTTGTCAAGTCGGCTTCCTCTAACGTGAGCATCGAACGAGCTTGATAAAAAGGTGGAAGCGGATTATTTTGACGGGGGAGAGTCCCAACGCCATTATAGGCCTGCAACCATTTGTAGAACAAGACGACTATTGGTAACAGGTGCTCCAACGTTACGGAGTTGGTCCGCCAGTTTCTTGAGCAGTTTACAATAAGCGGAAACATTCGGAAAATCTTCCACGCTGACTTGGCAAAATTCTTGCTCAAGGGTGACAACTCGGGAATGTTGGTTATCCTGGAATATATCACGCAATCTATTCCAGGTAGCCATAGCCGTAGTGTTTGGTTTAATGATCGTCTGTAATAGGTTGGTAGAAATAGTGGAGTAAATCCAGTAAAGGACGGTAGCATCAAAAGTGATCCATAACTGGGGATCCTCAGCGAGCGTAGGGGTAGCGGAAGGAATTATGTGATGGAGGACTTGATGTGAGATTGCGTGAATTTTGAACAATTATGTTCACGTCGCATATTTGACGTTTTTCATCTCAAGAACAATATGAATGTGGTTCTTGATGTTGGAAATAGTAAGGGCAGGATGAAACAAGTTATTTGACGAAGACATAACGAAAGAACAATAGGTGAATGAGGGATTTAGAAGAAAATTTGGGAAGAGAGGAGGTAAGGATGCACGAAAACCGAGGCAGCAGAAGAGAGAAAAATCGGTAGAAGTAAGACCTAGACTTCTGATACCATGAAAAAAATAACCCCTTGATTATTTTCATTAATGAATGAGTATATATACAATTTATAATATCCATAATATGGAAAATCTTATTTCTACTCTACTCCCAAAACTCTATTTTATTTATATAATAATTTTATAATTATGATAAGTATATAATATTAATTAAATATAAATAATATGTTACCAAATATAGCTTCAAATCGTTTTGTATTTTCTTGATATACACGATATACCGAAGATATTATATATGGCGTGTATATCGTGAATACTTTCAATTTCAATTTGCAAGAGATTGATACCCGTTGCCTTGGTTCTACAAAACTTTAATGTAGTACTACTGTCTCTACTGAGTAGGACATTGACAAGAATAAATCAATCCATAATAAAGCTAAAGAGGACGAGTCAGAAGAATTGTGTGTATCCCAGGTGTAGTTACTGAGCATTTGATAGAGACAAGTTTATTGAAAAAATAAAAATAAATGGATGTTGTAACCTTTTTTTCCAAAGTATTTTATTTCAGTTTATCTAATCTCTCTTTTTTAATTTATTTTTGAAAAGAAATAGGCTAATAATAGATGCGATTATATCAGCACTAACGCATCAAATTTTATCAGAATTCAGAATTTAAGTATGCTTGAATGAGAGTAATATTAGGATGGGTGAACCCTGGAAAGTCCCCGTATTTCATCCCTCATTTTTTTCAAAACTCCGGCTATTTTCAACTATTTAATGCATTTTTTTTTTAAATTTTTGGGCGGAGGTATTGTTAGTGCCTGATCAATTCAATACATAAGTATTAAATTATATTTCTAAGTTTTGAGGTACATAATAACTTATTCTTGCTTTTGTTCTGTTAATATTTCGTATTATGGACTGCCTTTATTGTTGTTGTCTTTGTTAAACCGTAATTACTTTATTGTATTATAAAATGAGAACACAAATAGTAGTAGAATGTCTCACATTGAGACTTACCCATTTTATTGAATTTAAATATTTTTTTATTATCATCATTCCCTAAAATTGTACAGTATTATTTCAATTTTCAAGATAGATTGATATCCCCGTTGTCTTGGTTTTACCAACCTTTATAGTAGTACTACTATCTCATTTTATCCAGCTTTCCGACTTACGCAATAATATTTTTAGAGATAGTAATCTTAGTTCATCAGCACTACTATTGATAAATCGCGGAATGTGTCTGAATGATTATGGTTTGAGAACAGAATAACTGATATCACCAGTAATGTCATGTTCCAGAGGAGAGCAAATTGCTCCCACCAGGGGTTCGAACCCACGCTGCAAGCCTTCAGCTGAATTTTAAGTTCCCCTCCTTTGCTATCCAGCTATACCCCGGAGGACATAGTACTACTATCTCTACTGAATGGCAAGTTGAAAAGAATAAATTAATCTAGACGGTTACGATTCACTTTTACGCAGGAATAAAAGCTATTGAATAGTTTATGAATTTTTGAAATTTTATTTTTATTTATTTAGATTAGCCACCTAATTTATAAGAAACTCATACATTTTTAAGATTTTTCAAAATAAAAGAAAAATTCTAAATTAACCAAAGTTCGGGTAAGGATTCAATGATCCCAAGAAAGGTGTTGGGTACCCCAGTATCCGTAAAATATAGTTGACCTCTTGTCTTATATAATAAAAATGTTTTTATTGCTTAAAATGTTTAAATCAAGTATATTGTCATTATTTATTCCTTTTAAAAATATTCATCTTTATAAAATAGATTGTTGAAATACCAAAGATATCTTTTATTTAAAAGATGGTCAACCGCTATTCTTTGTTCCTTTAACCCAAACTATAATTATAAAAGATTTTCCAATTTATTGAAAAGTAATTAAAACTTTGAATTTAAAACATTAACTACTCAAGTCTTAACTTAAATCAATCTTCATGCTTTAAAAAAAGAAAACCAAGGAGAAATTGCAACCTTTTCTTTTTTCAAAGTAGATTATAATTTAAACCACCTTTTATTTCCAAATCTTTTTTTACAAACTTGATTAAGGAAAAATTAATCCAAGTAGTACTTTGATGAAATAGCTAATATATATCTCTTGTTAATCCGTATTAGCATTGCAAATGACATGATCTTTTTGCTTAAAAACATAAAATGACGACTTTTTATATAACTCTGATTAGATTCTATCCTATGGGTTCCAATAATAAGTAATGTTTTACAACTAACAAATATAATATAAAAAATTAAAAGCAAACAGACTGGTGGGTAACCCCGTATATAAAGAAGTCCTAATTTTCTAGGTCATTTTTACCCATGATTGGGCCATCTAATCATTTTTATCCATGGTTAGGCCTTCTTGCAAATATTATGTCACTTCTTCCCATGGATGGACCTTTGGGCAACTTCCGAACTTGATCAAGATGTATTGTTGGGCCCTCATGCCCAACGGCTCAAGTATCGTGCAAAAGGAGGGATGTGGTCCCCGTGGGTCCATGGCCATGCAAAAGAGGGGGAAAACAAGTGTCTCGGTTAGAACGTAACCCAATTTTATCAGATATAAATAAATATTGATAATGAGACTGAATATCTACTTTGTATCAATTATAGCAAATCAAATAAACGGCCAACAAACCCACAGAAATAACAGTCAATACGCAGAAATAAACTAACATTGGGCTTAGCCAGAACACATAATACGTAGAATGAATAGGTAGGCCCAATAACTCACATTTTTCAGGTTTAAAGAGAAGGAAGGAAAACATGCCCAAACCCATGAGCAACTAGTATACAAAAGATTCTTAATATGTGTGATATACTTGAAAGGTATACACACGTATACAGATTCTATATTCATTGTGTATACCAAATCTGTATACCGTGTATACTTCGAGGTATATCATTTAAGCAAGAAATCCCTTAGAGAGAAGATGACAGACCACATACAGCAAACAGTTTGGACTAACTAAACAGACCAATATATATACCATAATAAGAGAACTTCACATAGGCAATCATTATGGAAATACTCAACTAATTTTTTGCCTATTCTTAGACAACTTTAGCATTTTGGGGTACACTCATTCGTACTTATATGACATCAAGATTGCAATATCAATATATGAAGACAAAGACATGTAGTTGACATGGCATAGCTTGATTAAATAGGAGCAAGATGCTAGCAGGGTGATAGTTTATACTAGAAAGTGAGAGTTAGTGTGCAGCCAACTCGAATAGCCAAGGGAGACAAAACATAGTTAGGCAATTATTTGAGAGCAACATCTTAAATGTACAAAACCTCAAACACCATTTAGACAAATGTAACAATACCAAGATAATATTAGACATGATGACACTTAGAGTTGAACATGGCATGATTAATATGGCATTTAGATAGATTTTGAGTCAACAAATCACCAAACCTCAGTCAGGACATGTCCAGGACTTAGTAGGGACAGGCACACTTTTATATCTCTTGGTCTATGGCTAATCCATTTTCAGAAGCCAGAAAATATGCATGACTCATTTTAAATATCCTAGATTCACTTCATACATTCCTATGGACATGCCAGTGGATATTCAAAACCAATATACTTCACACTACTCTTAAACCACAGGAGATACATGGATAGATCTAGTACATAGGAATCCTAGTTCATAAAACATCTAGTTGGAAATTTGCCTTTGATGGGAATTGCGTTCACTCATCTTTAATGACTTAAACACTAGGGTTTCGCATGTTCGAGACTTTGGTTCTTCACATGTGAATAATCTACTATGTAAGTAGATGACCGTAGGGTCAAGGATCGTCAAATTTTGTTAAGAAATGAAAGAGATATTGGTCCACAAAGTAAGGTGTTTGAGACATGAAAATATGGTGTGGAACAAATCTCCCTCGTCGGTGGGGAAAGGAAGAATTGTTTATTTTATAAGCCTCAAAAGTGGATAAGGGTTTGGGACCCCAAGGGGTACCCCATATGTTTGAAGGAGACGCGCGCCACCACCCGTCCGGGCTGGACTTCTAATATTATTTTTTTGGACCCCAAATTTCTTAGTATTTACAGTTTGGTCTCTGGAGTATCAGGAAAGATAGAATTGGGAAGAGGCTCACGGCGGAAGGCAGAAAGTTTCTGCCTCTTGGGCTGGTTTTGGAGCATTGAATGTCCATTACTTGCCCATTACTTGGCACTTAAATTCAATCATTATTTGGTTGATTGTAACCCCTCAATAAGTGTCATTACATGACTATTGAAAGTCATTAGTTGGATAGTTGAGAGATCATCCTTACACTATAAATTAAGGCATTTGGCTCAATTGTTCAAGACTTAGAAATTTTCAGAAATCTTCTTCTTCATCTCTAGCATCATTTCATTACTCAAAGTTCTTCAAGAGTAACACTTGAGTTTTCTTTGCTCATTTGTTAAGTTGTTGTTTTATCTTAGGAGACTATTTCCCTTAACGTAAAAGGATATATACGGGGCAATCTTGTCTTAAAGACAGAGTGCCATCACTCGACTCAGCGAAGTTTCAAAGTGGTTGTAATCGTTCTTATTTCCAGTTTTTTGTAATCGTTAGTAGTTTATCCTTTCTGGCTATTGTAATATTTACTTACTTCCCGTTTCCTGCCATTGTTGTAACTCGCACATCTTAAGCTTCTTTATCATTTGACACCATTTCAAACATACAACAAATGTGAACATGATCATACTTTCACCCTTGAGGCTAGCACAGGTCAAGATTTCTTTGACAGATTGGCAACCAAATAATTCTACCAACCAAGAGGTTTATCCCCATAACTACTAGACAAATATGCACAATCATTTGAATCTATACAGACTTGTTACATCATACATTGACACCACAACCAACTCACATAGACAAATTTCCTAAGACATTTAAGCAATCAACCTTTTGGTCCATTTATGGAAGGCATATTGTGTAGTGATTTGTTGGGTTCGTAAGCACAACGGAAGTTTAAAAATTTTACTTACCTAACAACGATCCTGGCATGGCTTATACGATAATCATATAAAGTGTTCAAAACACAATAGAAAAAAACATACACGTTTTCAAGCGTCGGATTCAATACTAAGGTATCCACGTGAATTGAATCATCGACTGCAAGTTCCAACTCCAATGTATTTCCTTTGCAATAAAGCTAGGAAATCTTGCTTCAGGAATTGAGAAGTAATTTTCTGTAACTTCATTATTATGGGGTATGTTTTGTATATATAGGAGTCAGGGTAAAACCTAAGCAGATTCAAAACAGGAAAACTGGCCCATGTCAATGTTCAGTGGACCAGCCCAGCTGGTCCACTTCACACGCCCTAATGGACGACCAGTGTCCCAATTTTGGGCCAATAATTTCTGGCCCAATTATTTTCTTGTATTTGTCCGAGTACACATATAATATATCCAACACATTTAATTAAATTCGAAATCCAATTCAACTTAATTAAATAATTTCTATCAAATAGAAATATTTCATAATTATTTTAAATTAAATATCTCGATTCTCAATCAAATATTTACTACTTTCTCAATACACTCTTAGATCGAAGAAACAATCGCATATAGTGTGACCCTATAGGCCTTCACATATCGACATTAATCTAATTAAGGTCAATACAAAACTACTAGACTGCGTCGTATGACGAACTCAATATGCGAAGTACGTTTTACATGAATCCAACAAACTTAACCTTCATGCGGAACTATAAATTCCTTTCATTCGCGACACACTCGATTAAGCTTATGATTTTTCAAGTGTCTATCCAAATGGCTTAATCACTTTATCTCACATTTATTAGTTGACAACTAGACCATATTCTAAATATGTCTCTTGCACTGGCCATTGACTTTAGTCAACCTAATAACATTGAGAAGCTGAGTGATCTCTCGAATTTCCAATCGAGGAATGAATCCTATTCTTGGCTCAACTACCACCTTGATTTACATCCTGATGCACCCAACACAAGTCATATCTTATCCATAAGGAGTTTAAGCTAGAACTTGGTCAAAGTATATCATTCAGCAAACAATGTGCGTATTGATCTCAAGTCGAAGGACCTTTATATTTCACACGCCGATAAACTATAGACATGTATAACAAATAGTTTATCGGCAGGGTATATCAATAATTCTCCAAAGTATCCATGTGTCCATCACGAGTAACTATTACTCGCAGTTGTGAGAAATACTACATTCTCCAAGAATGTGATGCAGACCACATGTCGACTTATAACATATCATCGATATCCCATTCTCGATGATCATTAGTCGAGGCTATTTTGAGAGTTACGTTCTATCATTAACATCTCACCATATTAATGATAACGTAAGCTCAAGGGATGCACGTGTATGAATAATTGCAAACAATCAAACAATAATTCAATAATTGCAAATGCCATAAATATTAATCTCATTAATAATACGAATGTGTTCAAGTACGTTTTGTCCCTAATATAGATTGTCTCTAGGACATACATACTTTTATATTGGAAACTTAATAAGCTTCATATCACAATCTCTACTGCACAGCTATCAAAACAACATACTTATCATACATGCTCCAAATAAATATAATGTGAATTTGTTCAAGCCATTAAACACCACTTGCTAGATAAAAGTAATCATTTGGAACAAGTTATCATCATGCAATGTTTAAACTAATCACTTCATGACCTCTTCAAAGTATTGAGAAACTACATCTATCACTGAATTAACCATCAAACAGATGCTTCACCATACACACACATCACAATATTTTTAACAATGAAACTCAATTAAACACTGTAATAACATCTTCAAACCAACCACAACTTTTTAAAAAGAGAAACATCTATGTATCTCATACATCTCATTCGACATTTAAAAAAAGAGCAGCCCAATGCACTAACTCGCTATGCGTGGGGTTCAGAGAAGGACCGAACCATAAGGGCTATTGTAAAATGAGGGTAACTATACAATAACTTATTTTTAAACAACATCACAAGGCAACATACCTTCATTACACAACTTTTCCCTAATCAAACATCCTTAAACAATGTTCATAGGTCAGTCGTAAATGAGATCCGGAGTGAAAAGCCTTCCTTCATCACTCGATACCCAGACCACATAAGGAAAATAATGAAACTTTATACTAGGGGTGGCCAGTGGGATGGGATGGGATGGGACGGGACGGGACATGATGAGATTTAGGGGGACGGGTTAAAGTATATTTATGTCCTAGAGACAATCTATATTAGGAAATATTAATATTATAACGTAACTCTTAAATAGCCTCGACTAATGATCATCAAGAATGGGATATCGATGATGTGTGATAAGTCGACATGTGGTCTGCATCACATCCTTAGAGGATGTAGTATGTCTCACCTGCTACGAGTAATGGCTACTCGTGATGAACACATGGATACTTTGAAAGTATTGGTATACCCTACTGATATACTATTTGTTATACTTGTCTAAAATATGATCAGCGTGTGGGAGATAGAAGTCCTTAGACTTGAGGTCAATACGCGCCTTGTCTACAAGTAATGTACTTTCATCCCGTCTTAAGCTCAAATGCCTTATAGGTTGAGATACGGCTTGTATTGGGTATATTACGATGTGGATTAAAGGTGGTAGTTGAGCCAAGATTAGGATTCATTCCTCGAATGTATATTCGAGAGAACACTCGGATTCTCAGTGATATTAGGTTGACTAAAATTCAAGAACCATAAGATAACACAGAAGTTGAACCCTTGTCGAATGACCTAAACAAAGATTCAATGGGAGTATCTGGTGAAGATTGGGTACTTAGAGTACGCCCTTCAGCCAGTGGGAGTGCTATGAGAGATAATGCAGAAATGCAAGACTCTCATACACAACCAATGGAAGATGATACAATGGTTGTACATCATTCCATTAAGGAAATACATGAAAATGACATTCCTGAAAGCTCTCAAGGTGATGGATTGTCCAACACACAAAAACCTTCTCACAATCAGAATGCAACAAGTACTGAAATGCAGAATAAATTAACTCCGTAGGACCACTAGGACTCATCGTCCGCCTGAAAGACTTAATCTCCTTGTTGAAACACACAATGAGATAGATATTCCTGAAGACGATGAACCTACAACCTACAGCGAAGCTATGTTAGACATTGATTCGCAGAGATGGCAAGAAGCCATGAAATCTGAGATGGACTCGATGTATATAAATCAAGTTTGGAACTTGGTTGATTTGCCAACAGGGTTAGACCCATAGGATGCAAATGAGTATTCAAGAAGAAGATTGATGCATATGGCAAGGTACAGACTTATAAAGCAAGATTGGTGGCTAAAGGTTATAATCAACGTCCTGGGATCGATTATGATGAAACCTTCTCACCTGTTGCTAAGATTAAGTCCATTCGGATTTTGCTTGCAATAACTACATATTATGACTATGACATTTGGCAGATTGACGTCAAAACTGCTTTCTTCAATGGTAATCTAGTTGAGGAGGTGTATACGAAACAACCTGAGGGTTTTTCAATTGAGTCCAAACCAAATATTGTATGCAAGCTACAAAAGTTCATTTATGGGCTTAAGCAAGCCTCGAGGAGTTGGAACATTTGCTTTGACAAGGCTATCAAGTCATTTGATTTTGTAAGAAGCAAAGAGGATCCATGTGTTTATAGTAAACGCAAGGATGTGAGTATTGCCTTCATTATCATATATGTAGATGACATATTATTAATGTGAGATAATAAGACTCTCATACAGTCAGTCAAGGAGTGGTTGTCCAGTACCTTCATGATGAAGGATTTAGGTGAAGCCTGCTACATTCTGGGGATTAGGATCTATAGAGATAGACCTAACAGATTGTTGGGTCATCACGATCGATCTACATAGACAAAGTGCTTAGACTTTTTTCTATGGAAAATTCTAAGAAAGGCGGTCTACCTATGGGACAAGGCATCAAGTTATCTAAGAAGGATAGTCCTTTTAATTTTATAGAACTTGAACGCATGAAAATGATCCCATATGCTTCGACTATAGGATCGATCATGTATGCCATGACCTGTACTAGGCCAGATGTGGCATTTGCACTTAGTATGACTTGCATATTCCAGCAGAATCCTAAGGAAAAACACTGGAAGGCAGTCAAGAGTATTCTTAAGTATCTTAGACGAATTAAAGATTACTTCTTAGTCTATGGTGGAGAAGAAAAGCTAGCTACTACTGGGTACACTGATGCTAGCTTCCAGACGGATGTTGATGACTACAAATCTCAGTCTGGGTACACGTTCATTTTCAATGGTGGAGCAGTAAGCTGGAAAAGTTCCAAATAAGCTACAACTGCTGATTCGACAACAAAAGTTGTGTACATTGCTCGATCGAAAGCTGGTAAAGAAGCTGTCGTGATATCTGAGTTCCTAAAGGAACTAGGGGTTGTTCCAAGTGCCACTTGTCCAATAACGGTTTATTGTGACAACACTTGTGTGATTGCGCAAGCTAAGGAACCAAGATCAACCAACAGAAACAAGCATGTACCAATGAAGTACCACATACTCAGGGAGATAGTGGAGACTGAAGAGATTAGATTAGACTATGTTCCCACAGACGATAATCTAGCTGACCCATTCACTAAACCATTAAGCTTAGTCAAGCATAATGATAATTTTGAGAATATGACATTAGATATGTTGGAGATTGGCTCTAGGCCAAGTGGGAGATTGAAAGTATATTTATGTCCTAGAGAC
The DNA here is from genome assembly GCA_029783415.1 of Anisodus acutangulus. NCBI lineage: Eukaryota > Viridiplantae > Streptophyta > Magnoliopsida > Solanales > Solanaceae > Anisodus > Anisodus acutangulus. Next base: position 3,276,984 of record CM056501.1, read on the forward strand.
AATCTGTATTAGAACAAATGTACTTTATACACATTCGTATTATTATTAATGGAGATTAATATTTTGGCATTTGCAAATTATTGAATTATTAATTGATTATTTGTAATATTCTATAATATGAATCCCTGGAGGTTATACTGTCATTAATAGTGTGAGATATTAATATTATAACTTAACTCTTAAATAGCCTCGACTAATGATCATCGAGAATAGGATATCAATGATATGTGATAAGTCGACATGTGGTCTGCATCACATCCTTAGAGGATGTAGTATGTCTCACCTGCTACGAGTAATGGCTACTCGTGATGGACACATGGATACTTTGGAAGTATTGGTGTACCCTGCTGATATACTGTTTGTTATACTTGTCTAAAGTATGATCAGTGTGTGGGAGATAGAAGTCCTTAGACTTGAGGTCAATACGTGTCTTGTCTACAAAGTAATGTACTTTGATCCCGTCCTAAGCTCAAATGCCTTATAGGTTGAGATACGGCTTGTATTGGATACATTACGATGTGGATTAAAGGTGGTAGTTGAGCCAATATTAGGATTCATTCCTCGAATGTATATTCGAGAGAACACTCGGATTCTCAGTGATATTAGGTTGACTAAGTCGTTGGCCAACGCAATATACGTATTTAGAATATGGTCTAGTTGTCAACTAATATAGATGAGATACAATGATTAAGCCATTTGGATAGACACTTGACAAATCCTAAGCTTGATCGGGTGTGTCGTGAATGAAAGAATTTTATCTTACCACATAAAGGTTAAGTTTACTGGATTCGCGTTAACGTACTTCACATATTGAGTTCGTCTTGCGGAACCGTCTAGGAGTTTCGCGTAAACCTTAATTTGATTAATGTCGATATGAGAAGGCCTGTAGGGTCACACTATATCGATTGTCCGTTTGATCTAGGATGTATTGAGAGAGTAATTAAGTGTTCGATTTAGAATCAAAATATTTAAATGAATAATGATTATTTTAATTAAGTCAAAATTGGATTTTGGATTTAATTAAGAATGCGCAGAAAATAAATCGAGACAGTACAGGAGCACGTCGACGCCGCGACGCCCATACCCTAGGGCCGCGACGCCCATACCCTAGGGCCGCGACACTTCTACCTTGAATTTTGGGTCAGGCCCAAGGTCAAACCCTAATAAGGTTTTGACATATTTTCAACTATAAATAGAGGCATTCTCTTCATTATTCACACACAGATTTCAGATTACCATTCTAAACCTTAGAGACTTAGAATTAAAACTTTCTCGAACCTCTGTCGGATTTCCTAGCTTTCCGAAAGAGAAATACATTGAAGCTTGGAGTTTGCAATCGAAAGGGCAACCGCGTATCCACCTTATAGTAGATAAAGACTCCATATATTCTAACCTATAAGTTTATGCTTTATGTTACAGGTTTGATTGTTGTATAACCATACCAGAAATGTTGTTGGGGTAAGTAAGAAACAAAATTTTAAACTTCCGATGTGCCTTACTTATATGATTTGAACCCAACGAAACCCTACAACGGGGTGGGTGGTCGGGATCGGGACTTGGCGGGCTGGGATAGGGGGGACGGGAAGAGGTCCCCTCCCGTCACACATCCCGCCGGAAGAGGGGATGCGATTTGGGGGGACGGGTCAGGTAGGAGGATTTGGGGGGATTTTAATTAATTTATTTTTAGACCAGTAATAATTGAACAAGATAGTGAATAAAAATATCACAAGGTTGTTTTTGTGCCTCTTATATTATTTAATAGAATTTTTTTTTGTAATACAATTTCAAAATTGCAACTTTGTTTCGTAGTTCAAAAGTTGCAAATCACATAGTAAAATTATCATTAAAAAAATTACATATTCAACTATACTTTTTCTATCTTCCTCACAATCTCTTGAGGATCTTCTGTTGGAATTGAAAGTTGTTGGTCAAATTGTTCGACGTCGCAAGCTGCTCCCTCGGATAAGATTTCGTTGTAGTTGTAGTCGTCTTCTTCGTTGATCTCTGGTTGACCGCACCTTGTGTTATATGCTCCGCTCTAATCCAATCTCTGAATAAAATTACAATCTCCAAGATCTCTCCCGCCAATGAGTGTCTGTGCTCTCCTATTTGTAACTTTCCAGCAGAAAAAGCGCTTTCAGAAGCTATTGATGACACTTGAATATTCAACACATCTCAGGCCATCTTTGAAAGTGTTGGAAATGTGTTCTCATTCTCCTTCCAGTATTTCAGCAAGTCTTCACGTTCATCTTCATTGACAATTGATTCGTACGGTACAATACCCTGCAAAACATAAACATCAAACTCGCTAATTTGTGAAGAACTTGAACCACTATACGTTTTATTTCTAAGGCCTTGAATACTTGAAGCAGAAATCACCTGTCTTTTATAACGTTGCAGTGAAGTAGAAGAAGATGGTACAGAAGCCGGTTGATTATTTGCACTTTGATATATATATATATATATATATATATCAGTGTGTATGCTAGACATAACTTCTTCTTTAGTTGGTTCTTTAGTTGTGTCTGTTGGAGTTGGAGTTAGAAGTATTTCTAAGCTTTCATAAATCGTTTCAACAAGTGTTTTACAACCGTCTACTTTAATAGTAGGATTTAATACAACACCAATAAAATAAATAGTGCGAATAGGAAACAAGTATTTTTTTTAATTTTAAAAATATTTTTAATAGATGGAGCGTAAGTTAGTTTTTGCATATATTCATTAACTAACAAAAATATTAGAGCTATATAAAATAGCATAGATGAAATAGTAGAATAATAAATACCAGAAAATTCATTAGTACCTAGAAAAAATTTCTCTAAGAATACATTAAGGTCCAAAATATTTTCCCAATCATCATCTACAAGCATATCCCTTGGATTTTGATTATGGACGTTAAATAATAAAGTTATTGGTATTATATACTAGTGAGTAACAACTAATTGTTCATACAAAGAGTTTCACCTAGTTGCAACTTCTTCTGGAATTTCCTATAAGGTAATCCACAATCATGACATATTTTTTTATTCTCTTTGCGTCTTTGTATTTTATTATCTTTAAAAATAAAGTTGATAGCAAATTGTACTTTATCACAAATAGAGCTAAAATATTTTAGGTCATCTTTTACAACTAAGTTATAAATATGACATGCACATCTAACATGAAAAATATCGGGAAAAGATGGAGTCAATCGAGTTTTTAAAATGTTTACAACAGAATAATTAGTAGAAGCATTATCTAATGTAATAGTCATAATTTTATCAGTAATTCCATAATATTCATTAATTTCATGAATATTTCTTGAAACAAAAGCTCTAGTGTGCCTATCATCAATATATCTATATGCTAATATACATTTTTACATAGACAAATTCTGATCTATCCAATGACATATAACAGTTAAATAATCATTACCATTAGTACTACGGCTTATGTCAGAAGTAATAGTCACTTACCATTAAAATGATACAAAACATAACGTAAAAATTGTTAATATTCATGCGTAAATTTAAAAACATCTCTTCTAACAGTTGATCTAGAAAAATCGTTAAAAGCATGATTATATGTTTCTCGAATGTAATGAATAAAACTAGGAGATGAAGTAAATGAAAAAGGCAAACCCTCCACAACAACTAATTTTGCTAATTTTTCCCGATCTTTGTGTTTATCATATTTAGGACCTATAACTTCCCCCGTCATCGGGTTAATTCGGCTCGACCCTGTACTTGGTCGGGGGCACTATGTGAACCTTGTCCCGACTCAGAAGGCATTTGCACACCCGATTTTTCAGCCAAGTATTGGTTATACCTTGCTTTGTGAGAGTTTTCTACATGTCTCATTAAACCTCCCGTCCCACCTTGACCTTTTCAAGTTTTAAATTTATAAACTTTGATAAATTTTACAAATAGCTAGTTGATTAGGAATGTCCCTATCAAAAAATCTCATGTAGGTGATTTTAATTTTCGTTGTTTTTGTCCTCGACTCATACTAGGAGAAATATGAGGCATTCGGTTTAGATTTTGACTGAGACTCGATCGAGCTTGAGGTGGAGATGCACTAGTGGATGTGTTATCTAAATTATCTTCTAATTCATTTTCTAAATTAAAGTCTGGTTCAGATGTAGAATATACCTCATGATCTAATAGTATATTAATATTAACATTAAAAAATCAGTTTCATTTACATGAGTGAAATCATCGTAATTAGGATTACTAGAAGATGCACCCTTACCATTGTTACCCTTAGTACCTCTACCAGAAAAACGTCCACTTCATTCCATTATAATTATGCAAATAAATTAAAGTTAATGAAAAAGTACGATAATTAAAATTAAGTAACAATAATAATTTAAAAAGGAATGAAGGTACAAATACCGAGGTAACGTCGACGTGTAATCGATGTAGAAAATTGAAACTTTGCTCGATGATCCTCAAGCTAGTTTCCAACTTCACTCCCAATTTTTCAACTTTGATAGAAATTACCAAATAAAATACAACATTTAGTATGCAATTTAGACTTGTACAGAAAGAGATTAGAGAGATGGTAGGAAGATTTGTGAGAAAATGAAGAGAAAAATGAGGTATTTATAGTTGAGAAATAGGGTTAAAGTGTAAATATACTAACTTAGGGGTTAAAAATAAATATTAAGGGGGGTAGGGGGTTTATGGAGTGGGGGGAAGGGGCCAAAATGGTCGTTATTAGCCGTTGTCAACGGCTAAAATCAAAATTTGGAAGTTGTGCAACGGCTATTTCTGCACAATGGGGGGGGGGGAGGGATCGGGATGGGCGGGACAAGCCCTAGTCCTGTCCCGAGTTCGAACCCCGCTATCGACATATACCATCCCGATTTATCCTAAAGTGTTTTATTTCAGTTTATCTAATCTTTTTTTTATTTCTTGAAAGAAATAGGTTAATAATGGATGTGATCATACCAACACTAATGCACCAGATTCAATCAGAACTCCGACGTTATACGTGCTTGGGCGAGAGTAGTAATAGGATGGGTGACCCCCTGAGAAGTCCTCGTGTTGCATCCATCCTTTTGTCGAAACTTTGGCTATCTTCGTCTATTTAATATATACTTTTCAAACTTTTGGGCAGATGTGCTGTTAGGATAAGTGATAGGGGCGCATAGGGCGGGGCATGCGGGTTTGCAGAGGGAGGATAAAGAGGGTAATGAAGGGGTTTAAGAGAATTTAGAGTGCTAGGAATAATGGATGTGATCATACCAACACTAATGCAACAGATTTCATCAGAATTTTGAAGTTAAGCATGCTTGGGCGAGTGTAGTACTAGGATGGGTGACCTTCTGGGAGTCCTCATGTTGTATCACTCCTTTTGTCAAAACTTCAGCTATTTTCGTCTATTTAATACTCTCCCCGTCCCAATTTATATGAGGGTTGATCAGTTTGGGGAGTCAAACAGTTCTTTCTTTGACTATGATTTTTCCAACTCTCTTCATATATTGTGAATATGTAAATTATGCAGACTTATAGTACTTTTCTGTAGTTTTCAAATATGTAATTTTTATTATAAAATACTCGAAGAGTTATGCTTAAAACTGAGTTAAAGAAATAGTTGTTTGATTCCCAAAACTGGTCAACTCTCATAAATTGGGACAGAGGAAATATATATTTTTGAACTTTTGGGCGGATGTGTTGTTAGGATAGGTGAAAGAGGCAAGTAGGATATGCGTGAGAAGCGAAATCGTAGCGACGTAGAAGCGAGTCGGGCAGGGCCGGGGGTGCAAGGGGAGCATAGAGAGGGTAAGGAATGAGTTTAAGAGAATTTAGAGTTCTAGAAATGATTGATATGATCATACCAACACTAACACACTGGATCCCATCAAATCTTTGAAGTTATGCGTGCTTGGGCTAGAGTAGTACTGGGACATCGCTCCTCAACCAAGCCTTTATTTTCCCCTTATCTTTTATCACTTTTTCTATATCTAACCCAAAATGCTTAATATTGAGGAATTTTTGTTCTTGTTTTAGGCCATCAAATGGTACTTTTTTTTGTTTTGTTGTTATATGCTTGAAGCATCGTTAACAAATTATTTGGACAGAACATGTAAGTTTCACTACTGATTGATTAAAGTTATGATGCTTTTTTATTGCATTTTTTTTATTTTTTTATGAATTTACACTTGATATTTTATTTATTGCCTTTTGAATTTTCACTTACTCTTGGAAGTTAAGTTTGTTATTTCTTGACTTCTATATTTAGATCTATTTATTCGCTCAAATTTTTGGTCATTTATTTAATTAATTTAAAAAGACTCTTCTTTGTGGTTTTTGTTGGAGTCGCAACTTGAGATGGCAGTGGATCCTGGATCCGATGATCCAGATCCATTTTATAGGATATGGATCTTCAAAATTTGGACCCGACGGATCCGGATTCGATCCGGATCCATTTTTGATGGATCAGATCTGGATCTGGATCTTGTATTTGAGATCCGTATCCGGTCCAGATTACACCCGTAAATCCACTTTTTTATTAAATATATTCATAACCTAGAATGTAATTTTAAGAAGATTGATATACACTTTAGCGGATTTATGGTGCACAAGATTAGGTCCTTATGATCTTTTTATTCAGTCTTTGGCATATTTCTAGCTCCAATTGTATCAACATGTATGTCTTTCATGTAAGTTTTTTTCTATTTGGTTACATCTCTGGTCCGACATTGACATACTTAAATTTTTCATCATTATGTCACATGTTTTTCTTTTTCTATTTGGTTAACACCTCCGGCCCGACATTGTCACTCTTAAGTTTTCCGTCATTATGTTACATATTTTTCTTTCACAATTAACTGCATAGTTCTTTTCGTAATAATAAGTATCAGCTTGAGCATCTTGAACCATACATTGCAAGGTTACCACTAGAAATTCAATCAACATTTTTGCATGTTTTTAGAAATTCGTAGTCCTAAATTCTATATGTTGACTTCTCTCTAATAAGAAAAAACCAGTCAGTTAATCATACAAGCCTTCTAGTTTTAAAATGGTAGTAATTTGTTATCAAGATTATGATAAAATTATGGCATTAAAAATGCTTTTTACTTGACATATCAAATGAAAAAGGATGTTCATGATGATTTTTTTTTTTTACTTAGAGCTTCACCTAACACATTTTTTTACTGAAAATTATATGAATTTTATTCTATAAAAAGTCTATATGGTTCATTATAAGCAGACTGTTTGTCCTGCTTTAGTTTACTGAACAAGTGAAGGGGTAGACTATTTGATATATTCAAAGCAAAAAATTTCAACAGGTGAGAATATTATTCAAGGCAAAAAAATTTACATGTGGATCCAGATCCGATCCGTAGATCCGATGGATCCGAATTTGAATCTAATTTTTGTGGACCCGATAGATCTGGATCCAGGTATGAAAAACGGATCTGGATTTAGTAGGATCCGATCCAGATCCGATCCGTTGTCATCCCTAGTCGCAACAAATGCGTGTTAGATACTTTAATTTCAAAACTAAAACAAATATATCAGTGTGTATGCTAGACATAACTCTATCTTGGTAAGTAGAGATGTTGTTTCCGAAATACCATCGGCTCAAGAAAAAGCATAAGCACAGGCAAAAGCAAGAGAAAACGGTCAGACCCGGACAAGAAATTCAAAGCAGTATGAAAATGAGAGTAACAAAAGCGAATAAGCCATGATAAAACATTCTAAAAAAAGAAGCAGTAACTAACACATGTAAATAGGATAAATAAAGTACACAAAAGAACATACAACAGCAGAGATCAAAGGACAGAGAACCATAAAACAATATTGCGCCTACTAGCATGACAGGCTAAGCATGGCTACAATAATAACACTACGAATACCAGTATGTAAGCGTAAGTAGGACTACGCTCAACTACCTACTATCATTCTACCCTAATCCGTATCCTTCACAACCCCATATCTGAGGTCATATCCTCAGTAATTTGCACATGCGCCATATCCCGTATGATCACATCTCCCTAACACTTTTTCGGCCTGCCTTTACCCCTCCTGAATCCGTCCATAGCCAACCTCTCACACCTTCGCACTGGGGCATTTGTGTCTATCCTCTACACATGCCCGAACCATCTCAACCTCGCTTCCCGCATCTTATCCTCCACCAAGGCCACTCCGACTCTGTCCCGAATATCATAATTTATAATCCTATCTCTCTTTGTATGCTCACACATCCATCTCATCATCCTCATCTCCGCAACTTTAATCTTTTGAATGTGAGAAGTATTGACTGGACAACACTCCGCCCCATACAACATAGTCGGTCTAACCACCACCCTATAGAACTTGCCTTTAAGCTTTGGTGACACATTTTTATCGCATAAGACTCCAGATGCGAGCCTCTATTTCATCCACCCTGCACCAATACGATGTATGACATCATCATCAATCTCTCAATTCTCTTGGATAATAAACTCGAGATAATTGAAACTTTCTTTATTTGGAATGACCTGAGTATCAAGCCTCACCTTCACGCATGTCTCGTGGTCGCTCCCATTGCTGAACTTGCACTTCAAGTATTCCGTCTTGGTCCTACTTAGCATGAGCCCTTTAGACTCCAGAGTCTGTCTTCAAACCTCCAGTTTAGCGTTCACTCTGCTGCGAGTCTCATCAATCATGACTATGTCATCTGTAAATAATATACACCATTACACCCCCCGTTGAATTTATCGCGTCAGTCTATCCATCACCAAGGCAAATAAGAATGGGCTAAGAGCTAATCCCTGGTGCAACCCCATCATCACTAGAAAGTGCTACGAGTCTCCTCCTACTATTCGTACCCTGGTCTTGGCTCCATCATACATATCCTTGATCGCACTAGTGTACGCCACATATACACTTCTAACCTCCAAACATCTCCATAGAACCTCTTTAGGGAATTATCGTATTCCTTCTCGAGGTCGATGCAAACCATATGTAAGTCCCTCTTCCTCTCCCTATACTGCTCCACCAACCTCCTAATAAGATGAATGACATCTGTAGTCGAACGCCCCGACATGAATCCAAATTGGTTCTCGAAAATAGACACGCCTCTTCTCATCCTCATCTCCACGCCTCTTCTCACCCTCATCTCCACGACTCTTTTCAAACTTTCATAGTGTGGCTTAGCAGCTTGATACCCCTATAGTTGTTGCAACTCTGAATGTCACCTTTGTTCTTGTACAAAAGGAATCATTGTACTCTACCTCCATTCTTCGGACATTCTTGCCGTATTAAAAATGACATTAAACAACTCGGCCACCACTCCAAACCTCGCCTCGCTGCACTATTCCAAAATTCAATCGAGATCTCATGAGGTCTTGGCCGCTCGTCCCCTGCGTATCCTGTGAACAACACCCCTAACCTCCTCAACCTTAATACTTCTACAATATCCAAAATTCTTGTACCTTCTGGATTGCTCCAGATCTCCCAGCACAATGTCTTTATCTTCTTCTTTGTTCAAGAGTTTATGGAAGTAAGATTGTCACCTCCGTCTAATAAGCGCGTCCTCCATCAGTACTTTGCTGTCCTCGTCCTTGAGGTACCTCATGTGATCTAAGTCACATGTCCTTCTTTCCCTCGCCTTGGCTAGTCTGTACAACTTCTTATCCCCGTCTTTTTCATCTAATTCCACATACAGGCGTTCAAAAGCCGCCGTTTTCGCCGCCGTAACAGCTAGCTTTATAAGTAGTGCATTTGAAATCATATTTTTCACGTATGCAAAGAATCTGTACATCATCAAGAAATAATAGTACTAAATATTTCAGTATGTATAATATGACAACGTGCTTTGACCGTCACATGAAATCTCAAACTAATTAACTAAAGTAGTACTCACATGACCACTTTTAGAACACCTATTGTCACTTTCAGACCAAATAGATTGAGGAATTCTTTCTAATAAAGAAGCGTCTAAATATCATGTAAAACTAATGTGGAATTAGGGGGTATGATGTGTAGGACTGTCTGATATTTCTTAAAGTTTTTTAATTATCAAAGCAACAATTTGTGAATATCTCCACTGTCCTCTTTAGAAATAGGCGTATTGTTAATTTTTTTAAGGTCTGTAATGGTAGGATCAAGATCACTCACATTTTATAATTGAAGGTTAATACTTAATGAAAAAAGTCATATTTGTCTCTGTACTCTGAGGATAAAATTATATTTATCTTCGTTATATTTTTTTTTGATATATTTACTCTTGTCTGTTGGAAATTTGCCTTTGGTGGGAGGTGCGTCCACCCATATTTAATGAATTAAACACTAGGATTCCGCATGTTGGAGGCTTTGTCTCTTCACACGTGTATAATCTACTAAGTGAATAGATGACCGTAGGCCAATGATCGTCAAATTTCATTGAGAAATGAAAGAGATATTGGTCCACGAAGTAAGGTGTTTGAGGCATGAAAATATGGTGTGGGACAAATCTACCACATCGGTAGGAAAAGGAAGAATTGTTCTCTTTAAAAGTCTCAAAATTGGCTAAGGGTTTGGGACCCCAAGGGCTAACCCATGTGTTTGAAGGAGGGAGGACCTAGATGTGTTTGGGTTCAAGTCTAAGTCCACGCGCGCCGCCGCTGCCCGCCCGTCCGGGCCGGGCTCGGGACTGGGGACTTGGGACTTGGGACTTGGGCTTCTTATGATATTATCTCTTTGGACCCCAAATTGCTTAATATTTACAGTTTGATCCCTGGAGTTTCTGGAAAGATGAAATTGGGAACGACGGAAGGCAGAAAGTTTCTGCTTGCCGTTTGGGTTGATTCACATTAAATCAGCCATTATTTGGCTGATTAACTCCCTCATAAACAGCCATTACTTGGCAGTTGAGAAGTCCCTTTCCCTTATACTATATATTGAAGCCTTTTGGCTCAATTGGGAGACTAAAATACTACACAGAGACAAACAGAAAGAGAACAACTGAAATTCGTTATGTGTTTGTTTTCTTCGTCAGAATCAACCTATTTGCTTTGTAGTGTTGATTAGTTGATATTTTATCTTGGGAGACTATTGCCCGTTAACGTAAAAACATATATACAGGGCAATCTTGTCTTAAAGACAGAGAGTCATCTCTCGACTTAGCCACAGTTGTAACAATCCAGATTTAGTGTTTCTTGATTTCAAGAATCAACTAGCTTGCGGCAGTTCTGAATTGCCTATTTGTTTTTTTACTTCCCGTACTGCTTTATATATCCAACAATTTTAAGACAAGATTGTATTAGTGTTCGAAAGATGTCGGTCAACAGTTGTGTGACCAAATTTGGATATGGCTATGGTTTTCTGGTAGAAGACAGTTTTAATTATGCTGTTGAAGGTCAAGGTGTTCATGGTATCACCGCACCTGAGAGTGGTGGGAACAAGCGCCCACGAGAGGCAGAGGGTGTCAACTGGGACAAGAGGGAAAGGCTGAAGATGTGGTTCTATCTTGTAGCAGAAGGCCTATATTTGTCCCAGACAAAGGATCCGAATTATGGTAAGGAGGAAATGGACACTCAGTCCGATGAAGAGACTAAAGTGGGCCAGAATCCAAAATTTGGATAAGTAATTTTTCTTTCTTGTCAAGAATAAGATTAAATGATGTCTGATTAAAAAAAGCTTAAAGTAAGGAGAAATATGAAAATGTTTTCACGAAATAATTTATATTCCTTACGCTTTAAAATCAGAAGTTTAATCTCATCTTCCTTCCCGTTTAAAATCAGAAGTTTAATCTCATCTTCCTTCCCGTTTAAAGATTGGATTTTGTAAACAACTTAAAAAGATCCGTTCTTTTGAGTGTAATTATTAAAAGTGTGTAAAGTATGTCCGCACATACGAGGGGAAAAAAACCCACTGACTGTGCAAAAATTGTTACCACTCTTAAGTAAGCGCCAAGAATTGTCTGGGCACCAATCATAAGGAAAGAAGACTAAAAGCTAAAGACTTAGTCTCAGTCCGTTCCCACCTCTTATTTTGAAAAACACCCTACACGCCCCCAAATTGATTAAAAACTTAGTCTCAGTCCGTAAATTCACTACTGACAATTCCATTTCTATTGAATTTGATCCATTTGGTTTCTCTATGAAGGATTTCAAAACGGGGAGTCCTCTCATGAGGTGTGATAGTAGGGGAGATCTTTATCCTATCACACCCAGTTCCGGTCCATCGAGTCAAAGCCCTGCCATCAGCCTTTGCAGCCATTTCTCCTTTCTTGTGGCATGCTCGTCTTGGTCATCCGGGATCATCTATTTTGTCGCATTTACATAAAAATAGTTTTATTTCATGTAAGGGTACGAGTCGTACTCCAAATTGTCAGTCTTATTCTTTGGGAAAAATTGTTAAGTTGCTATTTGTAGACTCAAATTCTCATATACTTTAATATCATTTGATATTATTCATAGTGACTTATGGACATCTCCGGTTCTTAGTTCTGTGGGTCATCAGTATTATGTTCTCTTTTTGGATGATTATTCTAACTTTTATGGACGTTTTCGATAGCGAAAAATCTCAAGTTTTTTCCGTCTTCTTAAAATTTAGAGCATTCATTAGAACCCAATTTGAACGAAAAATTAAAAATATTCAGTGTGATAATGGCAGAGAATATGACAATGGGGTGTTTTGGGAATTCTGTGCTAATAATGGGATCAATTTTCATTTTTCTTGTCCTCATACGTCTTCACAAAATGGGAAAGCCGAACGCAAAATTCGTTCCATAAATAACATTGTCCGCACTCTATTAATTCCTGCTTCCGTACCCCCATATTTTTGGCATCATGCTCTTCAAATGGCTACATATCTCCTTAACATAATTCCTTCCAAAGGTTTGACATATTCTTCCCCCCTTCAAATTTTATATAATAAGACTCCTTCTTATTCTCATCTTCGGGTTTTTGGGTGCTTGTGTTATCCGTTATTCCCGTCTACCATAATTAATAAACTCCAGGCCCGGTCTACTCCGTGTGTGTTTTTGGGTTTTCCATCCAATCATCGTGGCTACAAATGCTTTGATTTATACTCTAATAAAATCATCATTAATCGCCATGTCATTTTTGATGAATCCCAATTTCCATTTTCTAAAGGTAATACTCCCGTGCCTAGTACGTATAATTTTTTGGATGATAGTATATCCCCGTATGTTATTCAGCATTTTTCGGACGTATACCACACCCAAAATTCTCCAGCGGGCCCACTGCCCGCTGGCCCTACTAGTCTGTCACCCCCTGCCTCTACCAGTACCACCACTGGACCAGTTCCAGGGATTGGGCTAGTCCAACCCAGTTCTGGAACGGGTCCAGTCACTGTTCCAGATTATTGAGTTGGGCTAGCAGGCCCACTGCCTGCTGGCCAGTCTGTCCCGAACCCAGCAAATTCCCAAAATCCGTCCAATTCTCCCTCGAGTCATAGACCGGTCACTCATAGTCAACGGGGTATTTTTAAACCAAAAAGACATTTTAATTTACATTATAATGTCCCTAAATCCCCCTTACCCCGTAATTCTATGTCTGCCTTACATGACCCGAATTGGAAAATTGCTATGACCGATGAATATAATGCCTTATTGATAATAAGATGTGGGAGTTGGTGCCCCGTCCATATGGTATTAATATTATCAGGTCTATGTGGATTTTTGCTCATAAAGAGAACTCGGATGGTTCATTTGCTCGACATAAGACGCGACTTGTGGGTGATGGTAAGACTCAGCAGGTTGGTGTAGATTGTGGTGAGACATTTAGTCTGGTAGTCAAGCCGGCTACCATTCACATGGTGCTAACCTTGGCTCTGTCGAAGGCATGGCCTATTCATCAGTTAGATGTCAAAAATGCTTTTCTACATGTGGATCTCAAGGAGACAGTCTATATGCATCAGCCGTTGGGATTCAGGGATCCTAAACATCCTCATCATATCTGTTTATTAAAGAAGTCCTTATATGGGCTTAAGCAGTCTCCCCGGGCCTGGTATACAAGGTTTGCTGACTATATTTCGACTATTGGGTTCACTCACAGCAGGTCAGATAATTCCTTGTTCATCTACCGTCGTGGTTCGTCATTGGCCTACATTCTGTTGTATGTGGATGATATCATTTTGACTGCCTCTTCCGATGCCTTACGCCAGTCTATCATGACTATGCTCAGCTCTGAGTTTTCTATGAAAGACTTAGGGTCCTTGAGTTACTTTTTGGGGATTGTCGTCACTCGTCATTTCGATGGATTGTTCTTGTCTCAACGGAAGTATGCAGCTGAGATCATCGAGAGGGCTGGAATGTCATCCTGTAAGTCCACTTCCACTCCAGTTGATACAAAGCCCAAGCTTAGTGCCGTGGCCGGCGTACCCTACAAGGATCCGACCTGCTATCGCAGTCTTGCAGGGGCCTTCAGTATCTTACCTTTACGAGATCGAATATTACATATGTTGTCCAGCAGGTGTGTTTTTTATGCATGATCCCAGAATTGAGCACATGAATGCATCATTCGTTATATTCAGGGTATACTAGACTATGGTTTGCATTTATATTCTTCATCGACGTCCACACTTGTCTCGTATACGGATGCTGATTGGGGTGACTGTCCCGACACCAGACGATCTACGTCAGGCTATTGTATGTTTTTTGGCAACAACTTGGTCTCCTGGTCTGCAAAGCGTCAGTCGACTCTATCCCGCTCAAGTGCCGAGGCTGAATATCGAGGGGTAGCTAATGTGATCTCAGAATCATGTTGGTTACGTAATTTGCTTTTAGAGCTTCATTGTCCCATTCAGAAGACAACCTTGGTTTATTGCGATAATATTAGTGCCATCTACCTTTCTGATAATCCGGTTCAGCACCAACTCACCAAGCATATCGAAATGGACATTCACTTTGTCCGTGAAAAGGTTGCTCGTGGTCAAGTTCGCGTATGCCATGTCCCGTCGAGATATCAAATTGCCGACATCTTTATAAAGGGTCTTCCCTCGGTCCTTTTTGAAGATTTTAGAGACAGTCTCAGCGTTCAACGACCGCCCGCTATGACTGCGAGTGTGTGTTAAATATACACAATATACATGTGTATATTGCTCTTGAATTCTCCCTCTCGGTCTACGTGACATTACCGTATATAGAGTATATAATTTAGGTAATATTTAGTATCATAGTTTAGGTAATGTTGTAATATAATTAGTATTATACACTTACCATAATAATTGTATTACCATAAATGTATAAGTTAGTATCCAAGTAGAATAAATTTTTAGGAATATAATAGGAATAAGATTCTCCTATTATGAAAATATGTAACTTGTATAAATAGTTTTTCAATTAATGAAAATAATCAAGGGATTATTTCTTTCAACATCAACAGTTGTTCATCGGATGTTGGAATTTTAGCACTTTTTGTCCTCCTGGATTTCGTAGATTGCAACAGCTTAAACTATGTTTAAACTCAGTCCTGATTACAATGTGTGTGTATGCGTCAATATACTGCAGTATAAAGATCGGTCGTTATTTGTAATATCAAACAATAGAGAACTCAGTAACTTTTGCTAAAACTTTAAAAAATCTAGGATATTTACTTATTTTTGCACTTCTTAAAATATGGAGGTTAGATTTATAATCATAAAATTTATTTATCTTTTCATCTACTGAAGTTAGGTGTATGTTTCAATTTGTCACTCATTGTTACCATGGATGATATCTGCATTTCTGTAAGGGATATCTATATTGAATTTTTGTGCGATGTTGTATACGAATTTCTAGAAGTCTACTAAATCTCAAAAGATGGAGTTTTTTTGTTTGTTTTAATAAATTTTGTACTACAATGCTCTTCGCTACGAGATGAGTTATTAACTTTCAATTATGGTGACTTTTATTATGTATGGTAGTACAATCGTCTTGAGAAAACTATTTTCTTCACAATTATTCGCGTATCGCACGGGTACGTATACTAGTTTACTCCTATTAAATAAGAGTAACTTTTTTAAAAAATAATTCCTTCTTAATTTATTAAATAACCAATTATTTTAAATTAAATAGAAAATTACGTAAAAGGAATCGAAGGGAGTAATTGGTAATTAAATGAGTAGAAGACCAGAAGAAGGGGGAACGGAACTCCAGTTCGTATAGAAGAGAAAAGGGGCCCCCACCATTTTCACTTCCCTTTCTCGTATTCGTCGAGAAAGGTAGCAAACGGCGACCAGTGGTCGGATTCCCAGTTACTTTATGCAAACATTAGTATTGTTGTGCTTGGTTTTGGAAGTGAAAGGTCGGAATGGGTGTTGAAATTCCGGTGTTTGTTGACACCAATTTGGACACTCGCATTGTTGTTCCTGTTTCTCTCCACACTACACCAAACGACTTCAAGAGTCAGTTCCACCCTTTTTACCTCTACTATGTTTTATTTATAGAAAAAGGCTCAAATCTGCGATTGAACTATCAAAAATGTCTTATTTATGCCCTCGTTAGTTTAGCTCATTTATGTCATCAATATTATCAAAATGGATATCTATGTCATTTTTCATTAACGTCAATTTTATAATATCAGTTATGTTAAGTGGCCTCCAACTAGATTATGGTTGAGTGGGTCGGGTGTATGAGTCATTTTTTTTATTAATTTGGTATTTAAAATTGGGTTTGTTTAATGAAAAGACTTGGACCTCTAATTGGAGTCCACGTGTCATATCTGGTATTATAAACTCAGCATTAATGAAAAATGGCGTGGACGAGTCATTTTTATAAAGGTGATGACATAAATGAGTCAAACGAGTGACATAAATGAGCTATTTCCGATAGTATATTTGAGCCTTTTTCTGTTTATTTATTTCAACATCAAATCTGCATTTTCGGCATACTTGGTTTGTTTATCCTTAGTTGTGATGGTTTTCCTTGTCCAAATGTAAGTTCCTGAATTAGCAATATTTTTGTGTACTTGTGATTTTTGAAAGAGTCTTACTGCTCTTTGTAGGAGAACTTGAAAGGGCTCACTTGAATTGTTTCCCACAGCTGGGGCAGATTAAAGTGGATGCTGTGATGGTATGCTTTAACTATCCTATACTGCTCATATTTTGTTTTTTCAAATATATTTGATTCATCTTTTTGACAGGTCGAAAGGAACTCGTGCTTTTACCGCCTTCCTGAAACTTTGCCTCTGAAGCATGTTTTCCAGCATCTAAAGGGATTTAGGTCACTACATGTTGAAGTTTGCCAATATGATATTTTATATAAGCCGGGTTCATCTGAACTGAATCAGCATGGTGATGTTATTTGCACTATTTCTGATCCCACAAAACTTAAAACTTCTATGAAAGGCACAAAATTTGACAAGTTAAAATGCAGAAGAAAAGTAAAGAAGAAGAAAAGATTTCCCTGCCTTAGAAGTACACTATCAGATGTTTTAAGAATAATTCATTCATCAAAGAAGAAGAAGAAGACAAAGAAGAAAAGGAACAAAACTAGGGAAGGGAACACATTTAACTGCCTAGAAGGACCTGATGATCCTATAGTTGTTTCCAAGGCAAGCTCTGCTCATCCCGCATATGGATGTGAAGGCAGGGGAGATGAGGAACAGAGTTCCTGTCCAGCCGCAGAGTCCAATGGTGAAGATTTATCTGAAGCAGTTTCAGTTTCGGGCATTATCAGGAAATATTTCTCAAGTCATGATGAGGTGAACTCATGCTCAAGATTTTCTGATCAAGGAGCTCAAACTCTACAAGGGGATCATACAGGGGCTGGAACAAATCTTCGTGATCTTAATGTAGAACGTGCTTCACTGTCTCCTTTTCCAGTCAAAACACCTCTGCAAATTTCAGATGAAAGTGTTAGTAGGGCCTCAATAAATAAGTCTAAAGGGATCGAAATTGGAAGTCGTATTGTTTCTGCCTCAAAAGGTCTCTCTAGTCTCCGCAGTAGGAGACTGCTGCCTAAATCTGCTTCTCTTATTCGAAATCTAGTATTTGAGATTTCTGATGGGGATTAGTGAAGATGGAACGTATGATATACCACCATGAAAAATTACTCTGGTCGACATTTTTGATAGAAGGATTTGATCGGAGGCAGTAGTAACAAAATGTAACTTAACAACGGAGAGATCTTTGTACTGAACTTCTCCTTTTCATTTACAATCTTCAGCTTTAAGGCTTTGTTGGGTGAGTAGGCAAAGACAATTCTAAATGTAGCTTGACTGCTGGTGGAGAAGATCTTTAATCGTAGATTTGAAGATTGCTGTAAAGATTTGTGGCCTATTTCAAACTGTTGAAGAATAGTAATCCTTTTTAGCCTTTTGCTGTATAGATGTAAAGAATTAATCAGTGTTTCGACAAGGTTGATGGGATGCCCTAGGCACTTTTGGTTCATTCGATTTCGTCCCATGCGGTTCTTGTGCAGCAAAGGAAGCCTATCCTTCCCTATAATTTTGCAATTCTGCATTCTCTGGCTGGTTATTTCCATGCAGGAACTATTAGAGGCTGCACTTATGTTGTACTTTTAGGATCATTTGTCAATATATCAACATGATCAAACTCTTGAATTGAAATATTAGATGAGAGCTCTTACAGTAAATTTTCTCCATAGACTAATCAGTAGCTGATTCTGTCGATCATGAGAAAATCAGCTGAATGGGCTGACCGGATACATCTTTAATCTTGGAAAGATTCTTCCTTTCTTCTTCTTTCTGAAACTGCAGTCAAAATGATGATTTGCGGACTTGGTTTGCATTTGCAGGTAGTCAAAAAGTGGAATTCCAAACAGTTGAAGAAACTTTAGTTCCTTCCGTTTGGACATAAATCTAGGTAAATTATAAGAGTTGAGTTGCCTAGCATAAATTCTTAACTCACAATTACTTATCCAGAAAAAAGAACAACAACAACAACAACATACCCAGTGAAATCCCGCAACGTGGGGTCTGGGGAGGGTAAAGTGTACGCAGACCTTACCTCTACCTTGGTAGGTAGAGCAGCTGTTTCTGAAAGAACCTCGGTTCAAGACAAAGCATAAACACAAGAAAATCAATAAAAAAAAAGTTTATTCAAAAATCTTGTCCTGCATAAACTTGTTTCTTTTTTCGCAAGGTAACTTTTTTTAATCAGTCATCTAAGTTATTACAAATAATCACTGTATTATTAGTAAAGCACCTAGGAGGTGCTGAAAAATTATTAGAGGAGGTGCGGTTACCAGTTTCAAAAAAAAAGTTACAGGAGGTGCTGCAAAAATTATTACAAAGTACAACAGAATATCTCTTCCTATTCATAACAGAATATCACTTACAAAAGTTGCTAAAAATAATTTTTGGAGCTGCTCCAGCCATTGCTTACTTTGGAATTAATCTTAAGTCTTAGCATGTTCTTTCCTTAAGTGATGAATGAATACTTTGTAATTCTCTTAGTTTTTTTTACAACAATAATTCTGCAAATCGAGGTTCTATTTGCGCATGGGTTGCCTATTCAGATCATACTGTACTGAAGTTAGCTAGGGCTAGTTTTTATATAAATGTGTGCTCATTGTGGTATTAGTTATAGATGCCAATATCATATAACGTGTAATTATCCTGTTCGAGAAGAGTAGTTATCACCATTCTTTTTAAGCCTGCAACGTTTAGGGCTCCAAATTCATTTGTTCTCTCTTGTCGAGGTAATTGGTATCTTCCCATTTGCACACTTTCTGTTGTGCAATTTTGTTAAGGTTCTTTTCAAATTATTTTCTATGGACGCTTCCTCTTGTCCCCTTCGACTCTCTGATCCGATGGAGTTGAATGGTCGAGAGACATTGGATGGAAGTCAAAGCTGTTGCTCCTTTTGCTTGGAAATATAGGTGATCTTCCAAGAAAGGAATAGTATTCTTTTTTGTCTTATACTTTATGTTCTTCGAAGGCAGAATATAACAACTAATTGAGATGATACTAAACTTGTTTCTTGGCACTTGAGGGTGAGTAAAGTGGGGAAAAAAGTCTTGTGAGACCAGGGTTCAAATTCTAGTAGAGATAAAAAAACACTAAAAGATTTTTTACCATCTTCTTTAGTCTTGGTGGGTAGACTACCCAATATCTATTCTGGCAGGAGGTAGTAGACACCATATGGATTGTCGATATGCGCGCAAGCTGGTCTGGACACCACTTTTATATGAAATGATACTACTTTTTGATTGACTTGGTGGCTAGTCATATTGGGCTTTCAATATGTCTATTTCATGTTTATGATCTCATAAGCAAACTTCAGAGTTAGCCTAGTGAGTAAAGTGGACATATTTAATGTCAAGTCAAATGTTGGCAGCTGATACTTGTTATGTTCTGTGGAGATCCAGCTATAGAATCTGCTAGATGAAGTGAGAAGGATGAATCCAGATACTGCTGAAACCTATGTGTTCAATGATAAAACTTATGTGATCAATGCTGTCTTGATCAGGAGCTTCCGCGCAATATGTTTCTAAAGAGTAATTTTCTATATTTCTTTGCAAAAAACATTTTGGAAAATTTGCTGTATATCAAAATAGCTACAATTATCAGAAGGAACCATTTAGTTTGAAGTGTTGCATTAAATGATTGTTGACCTCTTGTAGCTGTATGAATAGATATTGGTAATAGTACCCTTTGACCTATGCATCTGTGTGTCTGTCAGTTTGGTTATAGCTATCACATATAGTTTCTCTCATTGTTGAGAGTTACATACACTTTTATTTGCTACTTTTCTTAGATCCGCGGATTGATCTATAGAGCTATAATCATGGGTGTACTTGTCTATTGGGTTCTCAGCATTCAGTTGAGCAGATCAAGACAATTCTATTGCTTAATATGGTTGTATCTCTAATACTGCCTTTTAAATTGTTCTTCAATGCGACATGCTTACATGTATTCTTCATCATTCCAATAGGTGGGTTACAAATCATTTGGAAACTTTTCCATCTTATGAAAGGTGTTACAATGCCAACTTTTCTGGGGAACTTTTGACAGTCTGCAATGTACTTGAAGAATTAAAATGCAGGTATCCAATAGTTTGTGCATTCCCTCTAGGATTCCAGAGGCATAATAAAATCATCCTTTGGACATATATGAAAGAGAAGTAAAATATGATCATCAATCTGCAATTAAGAGAACTTTAGAATGAGACACCCCGCCTTCTTCTATGATGGTACTCTGCGTTTCCAGTGTCTATTCACTTTGCGACTCCCCAGTTGGACCTTAAATGGAACCTGTGCGGAAGTCGAACTGACGGATGGGTGGTAAGAAAAATATTTATGTCTATCACTGTATTATAAAATGGATTTGTTTGTTTCACAGGTATTCTATTATTGCTGTCCTGTAGCTGACTGAGCCAAGAATTCAGGTGTCAAGCAATTTCTGTTGGGATCTACAAGCCAACTAATGAGCCTCCTCATGTTGAAGGGGTAGGGTTAATTGCTTAACTGCTGCCTGTATACCAAGAATTTGTTTTGTCAAATAAACCCTCAACCTTACAGGCTGCTGTAAGCTGACGTGAGAGTCGAGAAATACATATCTATGATATTTGGTGTACTATCAAAGAAGTTGGCTGCTAGAAAGCTGTTTGTTGGTCGAAAGCTTATGGTACCACATTAAATTAAAGGTTATAGTCTAATCGTTTGTGTAAGGGACTGTAGAATTTCATATTGCTCACAGCTTATCCTGTCATTTAAAGATCTGGTGTGGCTGGACAGGTCCTGTTTCACCTCTTGAAGTTGTTGGCTTTAGCAGCTTCTAAATGTTGTTGTTTTCAAGGGCTTTTCCTGTTTCTATTAATTGCAGGCATCAGGGACGACTAGTTTGCTGCTGCATATAAATGGGACATATAGAGCTTATTGGGCATCTCGTTTGGGGTTCTGTAAGCATTAGTAACACCAACAACTCATTACTTGCATTTATATCCTTACCATGCAATTATAATGTTCTTATCTCCTCTTGTCCCGTCTTGCTTCATGTAAATATTGCTAGAGCTTCTGTTCCAATAACACTGGTTGGAATTTCAAGGACATATCATGTTCTCTACAGAGAAATGTAATTGAAAATTGTTAGGAAAGAAAATTAGTTTTGATTATGATGGAAATCTATGGCATCCAGGTTAAGTATTGGGGGTTCATTGTGAGATCTGAGTGGATGGAAGCTAAGAAGCATTGTTTTAATGAAAAGTGATACTAAATGCACCACTATTTGTTTTTTTAACTGCAAAATATGTCCACCCAAAATGCATATTTGTCCTCCGTGTCACCGTCTGCTGCTATCACATGCTTCCTTGAGTATCTTGTGGTAATAAACTCGCATCCTCTGGCTGATGGGATGCCCTAGGCACTTTTGGTTCATTCGATTTGGTCCCATGCGGTTCTTGTGCAGCAAAGGAAGCCTATCCTTCCCTATAATTTTGCAATTCTGCATTCTCTGGCTGGTTATTTTCCATGCAGGAACTATTAGAGGCTGCACTTATGTTGTACTTTTAGGATCATTTGTCTAATATATCAACATGATCATTCATCCTTAGTTTCTTTATTTATTGCATAATATAAATATCGTCTTTTCCCTTTTAGTCGAAACTCGAAACCACTGTCTGCTCTTCACATTCTGTCCCATACCCAACCCATTTTCTTCCTTCTTCAGCACCAATAATATATTCTTTTGTCATTATTTTTGGGGTTTTCCATCTAGAGTAAATATACAAGGATTACTGCTCTAATATTTACATTCATCCTTAGTTTCTTTGTCTCTATGGCCATTAGCTTTAATTTGATATGTAAGTACGCAGAGTTTTTGACCAATATTAACATCCCTCTGTTAACTTTTCCATCTTTTTTTTAACGGATCCTTCTTTTCTACAAGAACTTCATGTATCCTTCTTTGTTTATTAAGGAACAAAATCAATTGCTGAAGCCGATGGTCCTCGTGCCAGACCTTACGTCAACTGAGCAGCATCAATGGCGGTATGGGAGTGCCATGCGGTTATGTGTCAGCAGCTAGATGCCCCCGCTCCCATTTTGAGTTTCTCCCATCTCACCTTTTGTTTATTTGATAGAAAAAGCACCTTGAGAACCTCTATAAACTACCAAAATTGTTTGACAATTTGTACAGATTGTCACTAAAGTAATTAACTTTGTGTGCTGTGATAATGACATAAGCACCTGCAATGGTGATTTTATTGTGACCAATTCAAGACAAATTCTGCTAAAACACCCAAGATGTGTACTAGATGGTAGGGCATTTTGGGTTTTAGTGCTATAATATATTCGTCAAATCTGGTGCTAATTTAAAATTATCTCAAATTTCTCTTACAGAGACCTATGGATACCTTTATTCACTCTTACACTTTCGCCTTTTTGATATGTTTGGAACATATGTTTCTTTCTTTTGGTGGTGCTGTCAGCAATTGATTTTGTTCATTAAACAACTTGTAATAAACAAAGAAGGATCACATGAAGTTCATGTAAAAAAGAAGAATCCGTTAAAAAAGATGGAAAAGTTTGAAATTTAAAGACATCTCTGTTTGGAATGGAGTTATTGAGAAATGCGAAAAGAAGCTGGCACCTGAAAGCAACAATATTTATCTTTTGAGGTAACATTAATAAATAGTGTCTTGGATGGTATCCCAACTTACCTTATGCCCTTGGTTCCAATACTAGTTAGGGTGGAGAAGAAATTGGATGACGTTCTTATGGGAAGGTAATACAGAAAAAAGGAAATAACATTTGGTGAAGTGGAGCATTGTGATTAAACATAAGGAGTGGGGTTTGAGAGTTAGAAATCTTAAATCTCATAATTAGAGTCTTTTATGTAAGCGGTTATGGAGATTAAATGATGGAAAGAAGCTCCTTAGATGTCTGTAATGGAGGTCAAATATGGAAGAGAGGATTTTTGGGCTCCTAAATTAGTAAAAAACCCCTCATGGAGTGGCTATATGGATGCAGATTGTTGACCTCCTGAAGGAATTCAAGAAGGATGTTGGATTGAAGGTGGGGAATGGAAAAAGAATCAGGTTCTGAGAAGACCATTGGGGGACTCTGGTTTGTTGAAAGAACAATTTTTTTTAATTTGTACAGATTGTCTCTAAATACGGAAGTAGATGAATTTATCCAACAGATGCAATTTGTAGTGTTATTGCCGGAAAAAAGATGCCTACCAGTATTGGAAAGCAAATAAAAATATTTCCTTTTCAGTCAAGTCTTTATATAAAATTCTAAATGCTGACTAGAATTGGCCCTGGAAATTGATTTGGAAGACTTCATAAAAGTTGCTTGTTTTGGATGGCTAGTGACACATGGAGCATGCTTGACTCAAGAAAACTTTATGAAAAGGAAATAATTTCTATGTAGTAGATGTTTCTTTTGTGAAAGAGCATGTGAATCTGTGGATCAAATTTTTTGGACTATAAATTTTCTAGAGAGGTGTGGTCTATGTTTCTCACTATATATAGCACCCATTGGGTAAACCCTAGGAAATTTCGAGATGTGCTTGAAAGTTTGGAGTTGGGAGTTTGTTTGCCCAGATTCAGCCTTGAAGAATCTCTGGGTTAACATTCCTCTATGCATAATTTGGACCTTATGGAAGGAGAGAAATATGAGATGCTTCGAAGGAAAGAGGAGGCAGTTGCAGTCAATGAAATATAATTGTTTGCGTTTCTTGTACTTTTGGAAAGAAGGAAATGTAGTGTTGGATTTGCATAATTGCTGGACTTGCTAGACATCTTAGCTATTTAATGTAACCAAGTCCAGTGTCCTTTTGTGTTAAAGCAAGGGCACGTTGCACGGTAGTAGCTAGTTCAAGGAAGTGAAAGTAAGATAGAAAACTTCCCCTTTTTTACTCTCAACCATTGCCTTCTCTGTCTAAGGTCAGGCTTGAAAAGCCTAGAGATCAGTTAGCTTATATCTCTAATAAAGTCTCATCTTCCATTCTATGGCTGCTTTGATTTCCTCTAGGGCGTGGTAAAGATCATAGCATTCCTTTTGGATGGGATGGAAACACTAAATCTAAAACTTTGGCATAGCTTTCTTAGTTACCACTCGACTACTATTCTTATTGATATGGATCAATGCGGGCTAAGTAAGTTGATACCTGAGCCCTCTTCCAGTCTTGTTTTCATGCTCCCCAGTTGCAAGTCCTTTTTCTTGTTGGTTTCAATAGTATGGGAAATAGGAGGTCAAGCCTTGGGCGAGCGAATCTTCTTTCCGGTCGAGCTTAGACCTATGTTCCTTCATTCTATAAAGAAAGGGGTTGTGAGTCTTGCCAGTTTGAATTCTTTATTCTTAAGAGAATCCCCCACCCGAATCATTCTTAAGATCACCACTCTCTCGAATGAATTTGACTTTTTCTGCTTTCGAGCTACATCGGGGGCAAAGTCTTTTTCCTACTTAAGACGTGCATCTTTATGACTATATCGTCCTACACAATATCACCTTGATACTGTTTTCTCTTAATAAATATGAGTAATAAAAAAAGATGGAAAAGTTAACAGAGGGATGTTTTTGGTCAAGTTTTGCAAACTTAAGGGATGTTTTCAGTTAAGTGGGATAGTATAAGGATGTAGTGAAAGTTCGGGTGAAACAATAGGGATGATAAAGGTCAATGACTCTAAGTAAGCATGTATGTATATATAAAATTTGGTTCACTTTATTCCATTTCACACGTTGAGTATGCTAATTACCTTCAGGTATATGTTAAAAGGCTTTGTTTTTGATAAGTCAATTATGCATATTACTTTCTTTAAGGGATG
Source organism: Anisodus acutangulus (assembly GCA_029783415.1). Classification (NCBI taxonomy): domain Eukaryota; kingdom Viridiplantae; phylum Streptophyta; class Magnoliopsida; order Solanales; family Solanaceae; genus Anisodus; species Anisodus acutangulus. Next base: position 3,302,618 of record CM056501.1, read on the forward strand.
GCATTCATTTACTACTTGTGTAATTTTCCTTTTCTTCTTGTTAAACGACGCAATATACATGTGATATACACTGAATATACATCAGTGTATATCACATATATATATCACTGATATAGCGATGCGGCCGTGGTTGGGCCACAGCGTCTGACCAGCGATGCTCGGCCCATTCTCGGCGTTGGGTGTAATGCAATGCCCACCCAAGAATGATCGACCCACTCCAGGCCACTGCAAATAGCCATTCTCGGCCCAAATTTCAAAGAATGATCACCCACCTGCAGGCCACTGCAAATAGCCATTCTCGGCCAGCCCACTGGAATGCAATAGCCTCAGCCCATCTCGGCCAAAATGAGTACAAAACAATAGTGTATATATGGTATATATATTTATAGTATATTGTAAGGAAAAGGATACCTTAATTAGTGTTATACACTTACCATAATTGTATAGTTAGAATTATGGTAGAATAAGGATTTAGAAATAGATTAGGAAAAGGATTTCCCTATTATGGAAATATGAACTTGTATATATAGCCTTTCAATTAATGAAAATAATCAAGGGGATTATTTCTTTCACTTATGTTTCTTTTGGGTTTCGGTTATGTGAATTCACAGTATATAGATGATAATGATATGATTTTTCCAATGTGATATTAAATGTTGAATGGTCTCTTTAGTTTCTGTGGCCACGTGAAGTAGCCAAGTGGGAGAAAATTATTTGTGTTGGAATAATTACATGCACTATTCTTTCAATCTTTTAAAAAAATAAAAATCCTTTTCACTATTCTTTCAATCATAAATCTCTCTAAGGGCCATCCCCACCATGAAGAGCCTCCTGTAAGCTTTGTATGTGCATTTCCTATATATTTTTATATGTCAAGATTCTGTTTTGTCTCCTTCCATTATATTATTTTCTATCTTTCCAATTTATATACACGAAGAACTTAAGATGAAATCTGAAATTATATTGTTAAAGTTCAAAAAGTGTCCATCGGTTAAATGGATTACTTAAACTGATTCACTATCTTGGTGCTGGAATTTCATTTTAATGTCACAGTATTTGAAATTGATTTTCCTGTAATAAATTACATCAAGCCTTAGGCCCAACTTAATTTTATGATGATTCACTAGAAGATCTCTATGTAGTAGCCTCCCCTGTCTTTTAATACTGAAATGTGAAAGAGATATGATATTTACAGGACCAAGAAAAAGGTATCATAAATACGTGAAAATTTTATATGAAGGTAGACTAATTAACTTGACATCAAATGTGTGCAGAGCTCCATATGTTTTCAGATATTTGTATCATACAACTGTACGATATATTCCTGACCAAAAATTACTTCACACTGAAGTATCTTGTGTTGAAGAAACTTCTAATGAAGCATTGACTTTAAAAGTTGTGCTACCTTTTTGTGTGGTACCATGGTAGTTTTAAAGAATTTCTCCTTCATTATTTTCCTTCTCAACTCAAACTAGCGAATTTAGTCGTGCTTCGGCACCCCTAAAAATATTTTCTTCTACAAATAAAATAGAATTTTATATTATAAATTCGTAAAAAGTAAAACTAACGTAATAATTGAAAGAAATAACCCCCTTGATTATTTTCATTGATTGAAAGGCTATATATAGAAGTTACATATTTTCATAATAGGAGAATCATATTCCTATTCTATTTCTAAATCCTTATTCTACCATAATTCTAAGTATACAATTATGGTAAGTGTATAACACTAATTAAGGTAACCTTTACACTACAATATACTACCAATATATATACCATATATACAAGATTGCATTATCATCAATCTGTGGCCACTGCCGAGGCCCACTGCTGAGAGCCCACTGCTGCCCAGTCCACTGTATTCCTGTGATATACACTTCTGTATATTCAGTGTATATCACAGGAATATTTCCTTGTTTAACACACCCCCGCAGTCATAGCGGGCGGTCTTCGAACGCTGAGACTGTCCCTAAAATCTTCAAAGAGAACCGCTGGGAGACCCTTTGTAAAGATGTCTGCAATTTGATAACGAGACGGGACATGGCATACGCAAACGTGACCTTTTGCAACTTTTTCACGGACAAAGTGAATGTCCATTTCGATATGCTTGGTGCGTTGGTGTTGAACTGGGTTACCTGAAAGGTAGATGACACTAATGTTATCGCAATATACCAAGGTTGCCTTCTGAATGGAACAATGAAGCTCCAAAAGCAAATTACGTAGCCAACATGATTCAGAGACCACATTCGCTACCCCTCGATACTCTGCCTCTACACTTGCGCGTGATAGAGTTGCCTGACGCTTTGCCGACCAGGAGACCAAGTTGTTGCCAAGGAACATACTGAGCGTAAGTCGACCGATGCGGTGTCGGGACAACCACCCCAATCAGCATCCGTGTAAGAGACAAGTGTGGATGTAGATGAAGGATACAAGTGCAACCCATAGTCCAGTGTCCCCTGAATATACCGAATGATGCGTTTGATTGCATTCATGTGCTCAACTCTGGGATCATGCATAAATAAACACACCTGCTGAACTGCATACGTAATATTCGATCTGGTAAAGGTAAGATACTGGAGGGCCCCTGCAAGACTGCGATAGCGAGTCGGGTCCTCGTATGGTTCACCGGCTGCGGCACTCAGCTTGGGGTTTGCATCAACTGGCGTGGAAGTGGACTTACAGGATGACATCTCAGCCCTTTCTATGATCTCAGATGCATACTTTCGTTGGGACAAAAACAAACCACCTGAATGATGCTTGACAACAATCCCCAAAAAATAACTCAAGGGCCCTAAGTCCTTCATAGCAAACTCGGAACTGAGCATGGCCATGATAGACTGGCGCAAGGTATCAGAAGAAGCAGTCAAAATGATATCATCCACATACAACAGAATGTAGGCCAAGGACGAACCACGACGATAGATGAACAATGAATTATCTGACCTGCTGTGAGTGAACCCAATAATCGAAACAAAGTCACCAAACCTCGTATACCAGGCCCTTGGAGACTGCTTCAGCCCATATAATGACTTCTTCAACAAACAGACATGATGAGGACGGTTTGGATCCCTGAAACCCAACGGCTGATGCATATAGACTGTTTCCTTGAGATAACAATGTAGGAAAGCATTCTTGACATCCAACTGATGAATTGGCCAAGTCTTCGAAAGAACCAAGCTAAGCACAGTGTGAATAGTAGCCGGCTTGACCACCGGACTAACGTCTCCCCACAATCTATCCCAACCTGCTGAGTCTTACCATCACCCACAAGCCGCGCCTTATGTCGAGCAAATGAACCATCTGAATTTTTCTTATGAGCAAAAATCCACATAGACCTGATAACATTAATACCATATGGACGGGGCACCAACTCCCACGTCTTATTATCAATAAGAGCATTATATTCATCAGTCATAACAATTTTTCAATTAGGGTCATTTAATGCGGACACAGGATTGCGGGGCAATGGAGATTTAGAGGCATCAGAATGTAAATTAAAATGTCTTTTAGGTGTAAAAATACCCCGCTGACTACGAGTGACCGGTCTATGACTCGAGGAAGAATTGAGGGAATTTTGAGAATTTTCTGGACTCGGGGCGGGTGGCGGTGATGGGCTCTTGGCCCAAATCGAAAGCGTGGCGTGTCTTGGACCCGGTTCAGGTGGGCTGGATCGCCCAATTGCTGGAACTATTCGATGGTTGAAGCGAACGCAGGCGTGGGGCAGTGGGCCCGGTGGAGAATTTTGGGTGCGGGAGATGTCCGAAAAATTCTGAATAATGTACATGGATATTTGGTCATCCAAAAAATTATACGACTTAGGCTCGGGAGTATGAACTTTTGTAAACGAAAATTGGGTTTCATAAAAAATGACATGACGATTAATTATGATTTTCTTGGAGGATAAGTCAAAGCATTTATAACCACGATGATTAGACGGATAACCCAAAAACACACATGGAATGGCCCGGGCCTGAAGTTTGTTAATTGTGGTGGATGGGAACAACGGATAACACAAGCAACTAAAAATCCTAAGGTGAGAATAAGAAGGGTTCTTATTATATAGGATTTTGAGAGGGAAGAATATGTCATACCTTTAGACGGAATTATGTTAAGAAGATATGTGACCATTTGTAGAGCATGATGCCAAAAATATGAAGGTATGGAGGCATGAATTAAGAGAGTTCGGACAATGTTATTTATGGAATGAATTTTGCGTTCGGCCTTGCCATTTTGTGAAGATGTACGAGGACACGAAAACCTAAAATTGATCCCATTATTAGCATAGAATTCCCGAAACTCCCTATTGTCATACTCTTTCCCATTATCACATTGAATATTTTTTTATTTCTCTTTCGAATTGAGTACGAATGAACGCTCTAAATTTGATGAAGATGGAAAACACTTGTGATTTATTCGCAATTGGAAACGTCCACAAAAATCTAGAATAATCATCCAAAAAGAGAACATAATATCGATGACCCAATGAACTAAGAACAGGAGACGTCCATAGGTCGCTATGAATAATATCAAATGGCATTGAAGTATGAGAATTGGAATCTACAAATGACAACTTAACAATTTTTCCTAATGAACAAGACTGACAAAGTGGAGTACGACTCGTACCCTTACAAGAAATAAAGCTATTTTTATCTAAAACTGATAAAATAGACGATCCCGGATGACCCAGGCGAGCATGCCACATGGAAGGAGAGATGGCTGCAAAAACTGACGGCAAGGCTTGACTCGATGGACTGAAATCGGGCATGATAGGATACAGATCCCCCCTACTATCACACCTCATGAGATGACTCCCCGTCTTGAAATCCCTCACAGAGAAACCAAAAGGATCAAATTCAATGGAAACAGAATTGTCAGTTGTGAACTTTCGGACAGACACTAAATTTTTAATTAATTTAGGAGCATGTAAAATATTTTTCAAGAGGAGGGGTGGATTGGGGGGAGATAATATTTTTTGACCATACCCTAAAATTGGAATAGAACTGTCATTACCAATAATTATCCTCCGAGGGGTGCTCAAATTGGAATAAGATGAGAGAGTACCTGATTCGGAAGTCATGTGAGTAGTGGCACCGGTGTCCATACACCAATTTGGGTCCGGTTGAGTTAACCCCAATGTGTGCATCGCGACTTCGATATCGGTTTGAGTGGGGCCTGCTGTATGATGGGCCTGCGGAGGTCGGGGCCCAAGAATTTCTGTCCGTGCTGGAGCTGGGCCGTAGCTGCTGGAGCTGCTGCTGTTGGGCCACTAGCCAGTGGGCCGCCACTGCTGGTTGTTGGGCCTGGACTGTTGGCCAGCCCACTGGCCGCTGGAATTGGCTGCTTGATTATAAGGGATGCTGGCCCATGGCCCACTGCCCCAGCCCCACTGCCATGGGCCCCACTGCTGGGACCAGGGGGGTGGTGGGCCACTGTTCCCTGGATGGGGCCCACCGCCTACTTGCTGACCACCGGAACTGCCACCAGAACCGCCGCGTTTGCCCCCGCGGTTTTTGTTATTATTCTTACGATTATTTTTGTCGCCACCATGATTATGGTTTTGGCCTGAATTATTAACAAAACCTGAAGAGCTTGGAGAGGACGCCACCATGACGACAGGGCTTGCTCCGGTAGCCGCCTTTTTAGCCAAACCGGCTTCTTCCAAAGTAAGCGTGGAGCGGGCTTGATGAAAAGCGGGAAGAGGGTTGCTTTGACGTAGGAGAGTTCCAACGCCATTATATGCCTCCGAAAGGTCGACAACTAATTGTAGAACCAGACGATTATTGGTGAAAGGTGCGCACACATTACGGAGTTGATCTGCCAACTCCTTAAGTTTCTTGTAATAGGCAGATACGTTAGGAAATTCTTCCATGCGAACGAGGGAGAATTCCTTCTCAAGTGTGACGACACGTGAATTTTGGTTATCTTGGAATATGTCACGCAATCTATTCCAAGTAGCCATAGCCGTGGTATCCGGCTCAATAATCATTTGTAGAAGGTCAACTGAAATAGTGAAATAGATCCACTGGAGAACGGTAGCATCAAGCGTAATCCATAATTGAGGATGCTCCGCGGGACGAGGTGTAGTGAGAGGAATGATATGATGGATAACTTGATGAGAGATAGCGTGTATTTTAAACAACTCTGCCCACGTCGCATATTGGACGTTTTCCATCTCAAGCACAATCGGGATACAGTTCTTGATGTTGGAAACCATGAGGGCAGGATGCTAATTGTTCTTAGACATATTGAAAGAACAAAGAAGGAGGGGAAATTTGGGAAAAGTAAGAGAGATTTTGAGAGCGGAAGACTAATTTTGAAAGAGAAATTCGGGGGGGGGGGGTATTCGGCCGAGAGGGAGGACAAAAATTTAGAGAGAAAATTTTTGTGTGACCTAGTCTCTTGATACCATGAAAGAAATAACCCCCTTGATTATTTTCATTGATTGAAAGGCTATATATACAAGTTACATATTTTCATAATAAGAGAATCATATTCCTATTCTATTTTTAAATCCTTATTCTACCATAATTCTAACTATACAATTATGGTAAGTGTATAACACTAATTAAGATAACATTTACACTACAATATACTACCAATATATATACCATATATACAAGATTGTATTATCATCAATCTGTGGCCACTGCCGAGGCCCACTGCTGCCCAGTCCACTGTATTCCTGTGATATACACTTCTGTATATTCAGTGTATATCACAGAAATATTTCCTTGTTTAACAATAATAAAAATAAAAGCGTCATTAGAAAAGGAATAAAAATAATGAGAAAAGGAAAATAAAAGGAATTATCACCCGAATATTTGGTTTTGTTTGGTCCACATACTTGAAAAAAAAAGATTATTTGTTTGATACACAATTCGCTGAAATTCTCTTCGCTGATTATTCGGCCATCGATCCCTTCATTTTCACATACTCATCCGGGTACATAATTGCAATGTCACGTGTGTCTAAAAAATTAAAAGAACGAAAAATACAATAAAGCTGCAACACCATTTCCTTGAACATTAACACATATAAATACAACAGTGAAAAAAAAATGAATCATATTTACATAGAATTAACCCATTTTCTCAAGTATCGAACTTTGTTTTGACCCGTTTTCTCAAGTACAGAATTTTTTTCTTCATTATTCATGTAACAATTTCTAACCATTATATTTTGATTTAATCAAATCAACTAACAAAGAAGAAAAAAGGATATAGAAAACAATCGAATGAAAGAAGAAAAAAAGAACTAAAGAGATGTGTACAAAGTGTCTTCCAACGTTGCAGACACCAACTGGTAGTATGTATTGTTTTCTCTTTTATACATTCTCTACTACTAATTGCTCTTAATGTCCAAAATAAATGTGCAATAAATAATATAATAAAGAGAGGTAAATGGCCAGTTTCTTCACCTAAGTAACCTACATAAGTGAAATAAACAAAAGAAGATAAAGAGTCATTATTTAGCCTACATATCTACCAAACACTATTATTCACACACTGGAAAACCGAAAAATAGGAGAAAATGCCAAAAAAATATTGATTGATAATTTGAGTTGATTCGCGTTTTCCAAGTTAAAAATAGAAAAGGTTAGAAAATGACAACTATTTTTAGAATTAAGAATAAACTTATTATAACCTAAAGAATATATTAAGTTTGTATAAATACAACAACATACCCAATGAAATTACACAATATGAGATCGGGAGAAGCTAGAGTGTAAGCAGACCTTCCCCTAAGTTTGTATAAAAAAATAAAAAGAATTAGATAGAAAGTCCAAAGACAAAACTTACAAAAAAGATAATACAATGCTGAAGTAAATTAAGTCTGAACGTTTCTCTTATGAACATTATTTAAGAGATTTAAAGGAGTAACTTTTTAGCTTTTTTAATATAGTACATAAATGAAAAAAGTATGAGAAAGAGGCAAAAAAGGAGGAAAATATAATTGTGTTTTTTTGCCAAAGAGAGTGTCATATCACTCTTCTTTTGCCTTAACTTTATATAATATATATAGATATAGATTTCCTATCTTACAAAAAAAGCATTATCATATAGAAAGTATAATAATATAATATTCTAGAAATTAAAAAAGAAAAAGAAATGAAGAGTCCAACAAGAACTCACCTGGGGTAGGGAAGTAGTGATAAAAATTTGTTGATGCGGATTTGTTGAAGAGTTATAGTGATATGTAATGCTTTAAAAGAAAACTGAAACCTTAAACTACCCATTTATGGGTTATTTAATCTTTTCGATCATGGGTTGATTCAGTAAAAAAGTTTATTGGGATGATTCAGACGCGGGCTTGAATGCTTCAATAAATGGCTTTTATCAACCCATTCTAGTAGCAGAAATGAACCAAAAAAATTACAATAAAAAATGAGAAAAATGCCAAAAAATGAGAAAAAAGATAAATGCAAATGCTGAACATAATATCCAGCTTTATATTTATTTATAAATTTTATGACAATTAAGTACATTTTTTTATTTAGACCTATTTATCTTTAATTCAAGTCAACTTAATTGCCTGTGTCTAAAAGATGCAGGTCTTACATACGGTTTGATTCCTTTGGTGAAAACGCGAATAGGTCATTTGGATCTTGCCATCTGATAATTCTGGGAATAGCCTGTGAAAAGGAAGGTCGCTCTATATTAACGTGTATATAGAATTCCAATTCAATCACATCATCATAATTAGAATATATCCCATATATTTTGTATATAGAATTATGGTAAGTAGAGAATTCATTATTTAACTAAGATTCTACATTACATGGTATCAAGAGCCAAAATCCTAAAAACCTAAAACTTTTGTTTTCCTCTCCTCGGCATTACCCCCACCCCCCCACCCCCCACCCCACACACCACTTCTTTCGGTTTTTAATGGATTTCTCTTCCCCCGATGCTTCCGCTTCCTCCGGCGTCGTCACTCAAACACCACCCATGACCCCCTCCTCACCATCTTTTCATCCGGCTCTCGCAGTTACCAATATCAAGAATTTTATTCTTATAATTCTTGACCAGGAAGATGGCCAATATTGGTCATGGGTGGAACTGTTTCGAATTCATGCATGTGTATATCACGTGCTTGACCATATTGACGACTCAATCCCTCGCCCCTCTGAAATTGATGACACAACTTGGCGTCGTCTCGATGCCGTCATCAAACAATGGATCTATGTCACAATCTCTAAGGACTTACTTCACACCATTATGAAACCGGCGGCTCCACTCATGAGTTATGGACACGCTTGGAAGAAAATTTTCAAGACAACAAGCACACTCGTGCAATGTATTTGGAAGAACAATTCAACAACACTCGTCTTGAAATTTTTTCGAATATGTCTGAATATTGCAAACAATTGAAACTGGTCGCAAACCAACTATCCAACGTTGGAACGCCCGTCTCTGAAACAAAAATGGTCTTACAGTTGGTTCCAGGCCTCCCGAAGGGTGAATATGACACCCTCGCCACTATGATACAGCAGGCCGATCCTTTACCCAGTTTTAACAAAGCTCGTTCGCAACTTTTGTTAGAAGAAACCCGGTGTGCAAAGCAAGATGAGCACACCCCAAAAGCACTTGCAGTTGAAACACATGTCCAAAATAACATTACCGCCACCCAACCACCTCCACCGAAAAATACTCAAACCCGCAACAACCGCGACGGCAGGGGCCGCGGCGGAAAAGGAAGGGGAAAGGCCACCGCGGGCAGGCTCAACAATTCCAGCAGCAGATGGGCCAGCCCACCAACATTCCCAATTGGCAAGGCCCAGCTGGTACATTTCAGCATGCAAACTGGGCTCCTTACCCGGCTACTATTTCGGCCCAGTCCATCTACCCTCAACAGAGGGTACTGGGCCCTGCTCCTGATTACCGATCAGCCCATCAGCAGCAACCACATGCCCACTTCATACATTCCTCATATCCGCAACAGTCAAATATCGTGGCCCCCCACAGATTTGGACCAAGCTTTCAACAGTCTAAACCTACAGCAACCTGATGAAAATTGGTATATGGATTCGGGAGCCACTTCTCATCTCACCCGGTCTGCAGGTAATCTCTTTCAACTGTTTCGTTTAAAGTCTCCTCAATTTATTACAGTTGGCAATGGTCACCGCATTCCAATTCAAGGCCAAGGTAACACCCACACCAAGCCACCCCACCCACCTTTCTCCCTAAATAATGTCCTATATGCCCCAAATATAATAAAAAACTTAATCTCCATTTGCAAGTTTACTCGTCATAATTCTGTATTTGTTGATTTTGACCCATTTGGTTTTACTGTAAAGGATCTGCGTCTGGGGATACCTCTTATGAGATGCAATAGCACAGGGGATCTATATCCATTTACACCATCCTCCGCTGTCAGTTCCAGCCGTCACACATCTCTTACTGCTCTCTCTCCGTCAACCTGACACAATAGGCTTGGACATCTAGGGGATCCTGTTTTTCATTTTCTTCGAAGTAATAATTTTATCAGTTGTAACGAAAAACTTGCTCCACGTTGTGCTTCTTGTCAATTAGGCAAACACATTCGTCTTCCGTTTAATTCATCTACTAGTGTTACGCTTGCCCCTTTTGATATTATTCATGTTGATTTGTGGAAATCTCCCATCCCTAATTCGTTGGGTTATAAATACTATCTGATCTTGTTAGATGATTATTCTCACTACATCTGGATTTATCCACTCAAATTCAAATCGGAAGTCTTTGCCAAATTTCTTGAATTTTGTAAATTTATCAAAACACAATTTGAAAGACCCATAAAATCTTTTCAATGTGATAACGGACGTGAATTCAATAATTCCGCATTTCATAAATTCTGCAAAAATAATGGCATGATTTTCTGTTTTTCGTGTCCTCACACTGACGATGGAAACATATCGGATCTGGACCGGATCATACTAGATCCAGATCCAGATCCATTTTTCATACCTGAATCCAGATCCGTCGGGTCCATAAAAATTATATCCAAATTCAGATCCATCGAATCTACCGGGTCCACGGATCGGATCTGGATCCATATGTAAAATTTTTTGCCTTACTAAGAATTTTTTTTGAACTGACAAACGATTTTTACTTAGCTAACAGTTTACTGTGTTTCAATTTTGAAATGTTCATATGAGATATTTTGTTTGTTGTCTCGTTTTGATTGTGAGCTATTAATTGAAAATGTTGGACAATGACAATAGTTGTGGAAAATGCTGACTAGTATTTCCACAATGCAGAACTTGCATGTGCTTGAAATCTTCATAAATGAAGTGAATATAATTTTAACTACTTGTCTATGGAGATGTTAGTCATTCACTAATATAACATTGATTTTATTATCAAAGTTACCTCTTTATTTTTTGGTTTTTGAGTTAACGCGGGGATAAATTAAACATGTTTTGAGAATTAAACTTGCAAGGATGTGCTTAGCAATTTTAAGAAAATACTTATAAAATTACATTCTATGTTATGAATATATTTAATAAAAAATAGATCCACGGGTCAGATCTGGATCGGATACGAATCTCAAATACAAGATCCAGATCCAGATCCGATCAGTCATAAATAGATCCGGGTCCGATCCGGATCCGTCGGGTCCAAATTTTGAAGATCCGTATCCTATAAAATGGATCTGGATCTACCGGATCCAAGATCCACTGCCATCTCTACCTCACACCTCTCCTCAAAATGGTAAAGCAGAACGTATTATTCGCACCATAAATAACATGGTTAGAACTTTCCTATTTCATGCCTCGTTACCTTCTTCCTTTTGGGTATATGCAGTCAAAATGGTGGAATACGTCCTTAATATTCTACCCACTAGCACACTCCATAATATGACCCCCACAAATCCTATGCCGGCGGATCCCCTCCTACGATCACCTCCGAATATTCGGTTGTCTGTGCTATCCTAATTTGTCCTCTACCGCCCCACATAAATTAGCACCCCGAACCATTCCATGTATCTTCTTAGGCTTTCCGCCTAACCATAGGGGCTATTTATGCTATCACTTGTCCACCCGTCAACTTCACATCTCTCATCACGTCACCTTCGATGAGACGACGTTTCCGTTTTTGAACATTCAAAAATTTTGACAAACGGACTACAATTTTCTTGATGAAATTGACCCATCTCCTGTCATTATTCGTGAACTGTGTCAGCCCACCAACGTCAACCAAAGTCCTCCACCTTCTGCCGCCTCTCCTGACCCCACTAGGGTCTCCCTGTCTCCCGTCGCCTCACCATCTTTCCTGATGCCGACTACCACAGTCTCCGACGATCGACCATCGTCACCAGTCCCTTCTCCGGTCATTATCCCCGTGTCTGTGTCGCCACCGTCATTCCAGCACCCACTACCTATTCGAAGCCCACTCAATACCGCAATTGCCGCCTCACCAAACCAACAACCCACCACCACCGATACCATACCCCACCTCATCAATCTTCCAAACCCTACAACTACCCAGATCGACGACCACCCACAACAATCCCTCTGTCACCAACTCCAACCCTAATATACCAATTTCACATCCTATTCCCGACGGCAACCCTAATCCTGATGGAAACACTGTTCCCGACGGAAACCCTATCCCTTGCCAAATTACCGACACCAACAGTCACCTAAACCAGCCAACAACATCCCACCATATGGAAACCCGTGCTCAACACGGGATTTTCAAACCCAAAGTCCTTTTTAACCTATCCACAGAAATCATATCCCCAATTCCTAAAAATCCCAAATTAGCCAAACAGGACCCAAATTGGAATGCGACAATGCGTGAAGAATTCAATTCTTTAACGAAACAGTACACTTGGGATTTGGTTCCTCGACCAGAAGGGGTGAATATGATTCGATGCATGTGGCTCTTTCGTCACAAATTCAGGGATAGTGGTGAGTTAGAAAGGCACAAGGCAAGACTAGTGGCCAATGACACTAATCAGCAGGAGGGTATTGATTGTGGTGAGACATTTAGTCCGATCGTTAAACTGGCTACTATCCGCACAGTTCTGAGCATTGATATGTGTAAGTGTTGGCCGATTCACCAACTTGATGTGAAGAATGCATTTCTTCATGGAGATCTGAAAGAAACTGTCTATATGCATCAGCTATCTGGCTTTGTCCATCCAGCAACCCACATTATGTATGTCATCTCCGTAAATCTCTTTATGGTCTGAAACAGGCTCCACGTGCATGGTATGATCGATTTGCTCAGTATATTATGCAGCTTGGGTTCATATGTAGCAAGAGTGATACTTCTCTATTTATTTTTCATCATCGTAGTAGCACTGCATATTTATTGTTATATGTGGATGACATTGTGCTCACTGCCACCTCTGATGTGTTGAAGAATGCGATTATTACACTGCTCAAAGCCGAATTTGCCATGACTGACTTGGGAAAGTTGAGCTATTTTTTAGGAATATCATTGACTCGGTCTGTGAATACTATGTTTTTATGTCAGCGTAAGTATGCAGAGGAAATAATTTACAGGGCTAAAATGGCTAATTGCAAAATCATGTCCACCCCCGTTGACTCCAAATCAAAGCTTAGTGTTGTTGATGGTGATCCAGTATCTGATCCCACCCTTTACAGAAGCCTGGCATGTGCACTACAGTATCTTACATTCACCAGACATGACATTACTTTATTAACGTGTATATAGAATCTCAATTCAATCCCACCACCATAATTAGAATATATCCCATATATTTTGTATATAGAATTATGGTAAGTAGAGGATTCATTATTTGACTAGGATTTTACATTGTTAACGTGTATATAGAATTCCAATTCAATCCCACCACCATAATTAGAATATATCCCATATATTTTGTATATAGAATTATGGTAAGCATATGATTCATTATTTGACTAGGATTCTGTATAATGTAGAATCCTAGTCAAATAATGAATCATCTACTTACCATAATTCTATATACATAATATATGGGATATATTCTAATTATGGTAGTGGGATTGAATTGGGATTCTATATACACGTTAATACTCAAAATTTGTGCCTAATTATCTTTTTGTTGTACTTTTATGATACTTATATTCCTTCATATATTATTCAATCCGACCCTGTCATCAAGAAGACCAATTTTAAGGTTTGTGAGGAAGGCAATGTATTATAAGAGAGTAATTTTGCAAGCTTTGTTATTCTGCAAATTCATGTTGATGTTACACTTTTTGGTGCTACTTTCTTGGCGGGTAGAGAAATATTTAAAGAGATATTGAGAGAGTTGTCGTATTTCCAACTGTTATTTCTACAACAAGCCGGTATTGAAGGAACAAGATATGTTAAAGATGTAAACAAGCCTCCATATACATGCATTCTGTTAGTTACTTAGCTGTAATGGGTTTCCAACCATTTTTTGATGGGCCTAGTGATATTTTTGTAGGGTTTTGTTGGATTGTTGTACGCAGCGGATATTGAAAACTTGTTTCAAACCCAACAAACATAGAATTGTTTGACTATAGGGTAATTTAAAACCGTAAACATAAGACTTGAATGGTACTTACATGTTTACAATATCTGAAATCTTTATCAACTGTGGATGCGCACGCAAATGCCCTTTCGATTGCAAGCTCCAAACTTCAATGTATTCCTCCTTTGAAAAGCTAGGAAATCCGGCAGAGGTTCGAGAGAGTGCTTTGATTCCGAGTCTCTAAGACTTAGAATAATGATATGAAAATCAAGTGTAATGAATAATGAAGTGTAGGTCTGTATTTATAGGTGAAAAATTAGGTCAAACCGGATTAGGGTTTGACCTTGGGCCTGGCCCAAAAATTTTCAACACATTCTTAATTAAATCTAAAATCCAATTTTAACTAATTAAAACAATCATCATTCATTTAAATATCTCGATTCGAAATTGAATATTTAATAATCTCTCAATACATCCTTAGATCGAAAGTACAATCGACATAGTGTGACCCTACATGTCTTCTCATATCGACACTAATCAAATTAAGATCTACGCGGAGCTCCTAGACGGCGCCGCAAGATGAACTCAATATGTGAAGTACGTTTACATGAATCCAGTAAACTTAACCTCTATGTGGTAAGATAAAATCCTTTCATTCACGGTACACTCGATCAAGCTTCGGATTTGCCAAGTATCTATCCAAATGGCTTGATAATTATATCTCATCTATATTGGTTGTCAACAAGACCATATTTTAGATATGTCTATTGTGTTGTCCAATGACTTAATCAACCCAATATCAATGAGAAGTTGAGTGTTCTCTCGAATATACATTCGAGGAATGAATCCTAATCTTGGCTCAACTACCACCTTTAATCCACATCGTAATGTACCCAATACAAGCCGTATCTCAATCTATAAGGCATTTGAGCTTAGGACATGATCAAAGTATATTACTATGTAGACAAGGCGTGTATTGACCTCTAGTCTAAGGACTTCTATCTTCCACACGCTGATCATACTTTATACACATATAACAAACATTATATCAGCAGGGTATACCAATACTTCCAAAGTATCTATGTGTCCATCACGAGTAGCCATTACTCGTAGCAGGTGAGACATACTACATTCTCTAAGGAAGTGATACATACCACATGTCGACTTATCACATATCATCGATATCTCATTCTTGATGATCATTAGTCGAGGCTATTTTAAGAGTTACGTTATAATATTAATATCTCACATTATTACTAACAACATAACCTCTAGGAATGCATATTATAGAATATTATAAACATTCAACTAATAATTCAATAATTTCAAATACCAAAATATTAATCTCCATTAATAATAATACGAATGTGTATAAAGTACATTTGTCCTAATACAGATTGTCTCTAGGACATAAATATACTTTCAATCTCCCACTTGGCCTAGAGCCAATCTCCAACATATCTAATGCCCATATTCTCAAAATGACCATTATGCTTGACTAAGCTTAATGGTTTAGTGAATGGGTCATCTAGATTATCGTCTGTGGTAACATAGTCCAATCTAATCTCTTCAGTCTCCACCATGTCCCTGAGTATGTGGTAATTCTTTGGTACATGTTTGTTTCTGTTTGTTGATCTTGGTTCCTTAGCCTGTGCAATTGCACCAGTGTTGTCACAATAAATAGTTATTGGACAACTGTCACTCGGAACTACCCTTAGTTCCTTCATGAACTCAAAAATTGCGACATCTTCTTTACTAGCTTCCGATCCAGCAATGTACTCAGCTTCTGTTGTCGAATAAGTAATTGTAGCTTGTTTGGAACTTTTCCAGCTCACTGCTCCGCCATTGAAAATGAACATGTACCCAGTTGAGATTTGAAGTCATCAAGATCCGTCTAGAAGCTAGCATCAGTGTACCCAGTAGCACTTAGCTTTTCTTCCCCACCATAGACTAAGAAGTAATCTTTAGTTCATCTATGATACTTAAGAATACTCTTGACTGCTTTCCAGTGTTCTTCCCTAGGATTCTGCTGGAATCTGCAAGTCATACTAAGTGCAAAGGCCACATCTGGCCTACTACAAGTCATGGCATACATGATCGATCCTATAGTCGAAGCATATGGGATCCTCTTCATGCGTTCAAGTTCTATAGTATTAGAAGGACCGTCCTTCTTAGATAACTTGATGCCTTATCCCATAGGTAGACCGCCTTTATTGGAATTTTCCATAGAAAAACGTCTAAGCACTTTGTCTATGTAGACTGACTGTGACAGACCCAACAATCTATTAGGTATATCTCTATAGATCCTAATTCCCATAGTGTAGCAGGCTTCACCTAAATCCTTCATCATGAAGGTACTGGACAACCACTCATTGACTGAATGCAGGAGAGTCTTATTGTCTCTCATTATCAATATGTCATCTACACATATAATAATGAAGGCAATACTCCCATCCTTGCGTTTGCTATAAACACAGGGATCTTCTTTGCTTCTGACGAAATCAAATGACATGATAGCCTTGTCAAAGCAAATGTTCCAACTCATCGAGGCTTTCTTAAGCCCATAAATGGGCTTTTGTAGCTTGCATACATCATTTGGTTTGGACTCAAGCGAAAAACCCTCAGGTTGTTTCATATACACATCCTCAACTAGATTACCATTGAGGAAAGCAGTTTTGACGTCTATCTGCCAAATGTCATAGTCATAATATGCAGCTATTGCAAGAAAAATCCGAATGGACTTAATCTTAGCAACAAGTGAAAATATTTCATCATAATCGACCTCAGGCCGTTGATTATAACCTTTAGCCACCAACCTTGCTATATAAGTTTGTACATTTCCAAATGCATCGATCTTCTTATTGAAGACCCATTTGCATCCTATGGGTTTAACCCCGGCTGACAAATCAACCAAGTTCCATACTTGATTGATGTACATAGATTCCATCTCGAATTTCATGGCTTCTTATCATCTCTTCAAATCAATGTCCAACATTACTTCACTATAGGTTGTAGGCTCATCGTTATCGGAAATATCTATCTCACTATGTGTTTTCACAAGTAGATTTAGTTTTTTAGGAGGACGATGAGTCCTAATGGACCTACGAAGTTGATTGTTTTTGCAGTACAGTGTTTGGTATGTTATGACTGTGAGAGGGTTCTTGTGTGTTGGATGAGCTACTAACCTAAGAGCTTTCCGAAATATCATTTTCATGTATTTTCTGAATAGGAGGAGGTGCAACCATTGCATCTACTCCCAAAGGCTGTGCAACTATGTTCCTTGAAGACATATTCTTCTTCAAAGAAAGTTGCGTTCCTGGTAACAATGACCTTACGTTCTCCAGGAAGATAGAAGTAGTATCCCTTAGTTTCTTTTGGATACCCCACGAAGTAACATTTCTCACTTTTGGATTTCAACTTGTCAGTGAGCATCTTCTTAACATATGCAGGGCACCCCAGGGTCTCATATGTTTAAGAGTTGGCTTCTTTCCACACCATATCTCATAGGGTGTTTTTTCTACTGACTTGGAAGGAACCATGTTCAGAACATATATTGAGGTTTGTATAGAATGTCCCCAAATGTATGTCGGTAGAGCTGAGAAGCTCATCATGAATCGAATCATATCTAATAAGGTCTGGTTGCTCCTTTCGGTAACCCCATTCATCTGCGGTGTTCTAGGAGGTGTCCACTCTAATTGGACTCCATGTAGCTTTAAGTAATCTAGAAAATCCTTGCTCAAGTATTCACCTCCTCGATCCGATCGAATGGTCTTGATACTTGTTGTAAGTTGCTTCTCTACTTCTGACTTGTACTATTTGAACTTCTCAAAAGCCTCAAATTTATGTCTCATAAGATACACATATTCATACCTTATGAAGTCGTCAGTAAAAGTGATGAAGTATGAGAAACCTCTTTTAGCTTGAGTCGAAAATAGCCCACATACATCAGTATGGACCAACGCAAGCACCTCATTGGCTCGCACACCTTTCCCAGAAAGTGGCTTATTGGTCATCTTTCATCTCAAGCAAGATTCGCAGTTACCATAAGATTTCAAGTCAAATGGTTCGAGGTAACTAACTTCCTCTACCTTGCTATCCTTGATTCGTTGATATGACCAAGTCTGCAATGCCATAGGTAAGTAGAGTTTCTATTACGTATCTTAGCTCATTTGTTTTGTTCATTGAATATTTCTCGACTACAGTTTAGTGTATATAATCCATCCACAAGAGGAGCAGTTCCATATATAACATTATCAAAAGACAGTACTTGACTGCCATTATAAATATATGAGGAAAAACCCTCCATGTCCAAAACAGGGATAGAAATGATATTCCTCGTTAATGAGGGTACATAGTAACAATCATTTAACACTAGACAATAGCCAGAAGGCAAATTTAATCAATAAGTTCCTACGCGCTTAGCATCCACTCGTGCTCTATTTCCAACGCGTAGGTCCACCCCTCTTGGTCTAACCTTCCTGCTATCAGTTAGCGCCTGCACATTGGTATAAATGTGAGTGCCACAGGCGGTATCCAATACCCAGGAATGAGAGTTATTTATAGACATATTTATTTCAATGACGTACATACCTTGTCCACCAGAGGTAGAAGCACCTGGTTCTTTTCCTCCTCCTGGTGTAGTGTAGTCCTTCTTCCAATGCCCCTTGTTGTTGCAGTTGAGACATACATCCTTAGCCGGATTCACCTTCTTCTTCTTTACACCTTCCTTAGGCTTCATAGTTGAGGGCGCAACGACTGCTTTGCCCTTCTTCTTCCGCCATTCCTAACCTTTCGGCTTGGGTCGGCTAGTAGAGCTCACCATGAACACAACTTTGCCTTTGGAAGTGGAAAACTCAAAGGTCTTGAGCATGTTGTGCAGCTCCGGCAGACTCGCCGACGTTCCATTCATATTGTAATTCTCTATGAAGTTTTCAAAGGAACGAGTGAGAGAGTTCAGGATGAGGGTGGTAGCGACATTCTTTTGCAGCTTTGTTCCAATTGAAGCAAGTCTCTCTATCAGCCCTATCATCTTCAACACATGCTGCGAGACCTGGCCCCCTTCATTGAGCTTACACTTAAAAAGTTCTATCAGTAACTCATATTTCATAGTCTGGGATTATGAGTCATAGAGACTCTTCAAGTGTTCGAGCATCTCATTGGGACCCATGTTCTCATGTTGTCTCTGAAGTTCCATAGACATGGAAGACAACATCACGCACTGTGCTGAAGTGGCATCATCTATGTATTTTTGGTAAGCATCCTTATCAAAAGAGGCATATTCAGTCGAGTCTATCGCATGGACTGTTGGGAACACCGTGTCCAACACGTATTCTAATTTCTCTTGTCTCAGCACTATTCACAAATTTCTTAGCCAGTCAAGGTAGTTAGGTCTAGTAAGTTTGTTCATTTCAATCAACATTTTCAATGATAAGCTCGACATCTTTGATAATCTGAAGAATTAGATAGACTGGAAATCAAACTCAAAATTTATTTCCTATTATACACATTCGTTTAGGCTAATCAACATGGTCTTTTGTTTAATTAGCTCCCACTATTTTAACATACTTATACGACCCCATGGTAGAATACAGACCTATATTAATTGAGGTCATAATGGGCCAAGATCCAAGCCTATGTTATCTCCGCGTTTGCTTTGGCTGTTAACTTCAATAACACATCTTGGTAGGTTCTAAACCAATTGCAAAACTTATTTGCAACTCTTGGTTTATCAAATATTATATTTAATCTTGCGTCCTTAGATTAGTCTGACACTTTGGCGCCAAGATTTATCTAAGCAAGTCAACCCCATTACACTTTGGTGTAAATACCCACAAAAGTTTATCGTTTACCTTTACATTTAAAACACATTTATGAAAGAGTCTGAGTCCTCGTAGACTTAGAACAAATGCTTTGGCATAAATACTCGTATCGCCGAAAAGGATTTTGCACTCTAACAATTATAATGGACGACAAGTTTTAATTTAGACTTGTATTTAAAAAATTTTGCGAAACATTTTAATTCAGGGTTTTAATCAAGATCAACTCTTTTACGCCATATCCAATATGACATCTTAATATCATGCAAAACTAATGACACATATAGTTGAAAATCGTCAACCCAATATGCATGATATAAGATGGTTTAATCAAATACTGGGCGCCACCTGCCCAGACATTTATAACAGACACTATGCTAATTATTAAATGAAAGCATTTAAATACTTAGCATATAGTTCGTATATTATTCAATAATATACAATTAATAATAATCATGGGTTAACTTGTCTAAACTCTAAAATTTAAGTCTAATAAAAACAGTCCCTCAAACATTTTCTGATTTTAAAAACTATTTTTCAGGATATTTCTGTAAGTTTCAAATTTTCAAAATTTACAGTTTAGTCCTCAAGAATTTAAAATTTAAATTTTGAACCCCTTTAAATTCAGAAAATTCAATTTTAATTTTCAGAAAATATTTTTAGATTTCAGGGACTTGTCTATAATTTCTAGAATTTTAAATTAATTACAGATTTGTCCCAAGGGATCAAATCTGCTTTTTTGAAATTTACAAATTTGTTCCAATGACCAAATCTGATGATTTTAATTTTTTTAGGGACCAGATTGCAATTTCAAAAACTTCTAAAATTTTCAGATTTGACCCAAGGGCTAAATTGCAATTTCAGAAATCGCCATTGCCTCACCGGAACAGTGACTGTCGCCATCGCACGCCGTAAGATGAATGCCACCATCAGCCACGCCGAGCTGAATGCCGCCACTGTTCACGCCTGAATAGTGATGCCACCACTGTTCATGCCGGAACAAAGTTCGGTATTGTTCACTGTTCCGAAAAAAATATTATTTTTAATTTTTTTTAATTGGAGCCTCGGTGCCGCGACGCTCCATCGTGGAGTTGCGGTGCCTCCGTCTTAGAAGCACAAAATTCGCATTTCCAAAATCGTAAAACTGGTTCATAGTCAGATTTGCAGATTTATCTTCGTTACCCTTCACTATCAAACAACAACTTCATCGACCATCATCCAATCCCTTCTCGTTCTTCGCTGCAGTGCACCATGTTCATAATGAACCAGTTACACACATTGACTTGGAAAAGTTAGATCTGAATGACTTCCTCGATTACATCATTGTTTAATAGTTTGAAAGACAAGGATGATATGCTTTTAAGATATTAGGTTTTCAAGTTTTAAACGACATAAATTTCAGATTTAAACAAATTCTAACCCATATTATTATTAACTAATTACCTTATAATCATACAAAACAACCCTGACTCTTGATACCACTGTAGGATTTTGTTGGGTTGTTGTATACAGCGGATATTGAAAACTTGTTTCAAACCCAACAAACGTAGAATTGTTTGACTATAGGGTAATTTAAAACCGTAAACATAAGACTTGAATGGTACTTACATGTTTACAATATCTGAAATCTTTATCATCTGTGGGTGCGCACGAAAATGCCCTTTCGATTGCAAGCTCCAAGCTTCAATGTATTCCTCCTTTGGAAAGCTAGGAAATCCGGCAGAGGTTCGAGAGAGTGTTTTGATTCTGAGTCTCTAAGACTTAGAATAATGATATAAAAATCAAATGTAATGAATAATAAAGTGTAGGTCTGTATTTATAGGTGAAAAATTAGGTCAAACCGGATTAGGGTTGACCTTGGGCCTGACCCAAAAAATTTCAGCACATTTTTAATTAAATCAAAATCCAATTTTGACTTAATTAAAACAATCATCATTCATTTAAATATATCGATTCTAAATCGAAAATTTAATTCTCTTAATAAATCCTTAGATCGAAAGGACAATCGACATAGTGTGACCCTACATGCCTTCTCATATCGACACTAATCAAATTAAGGTCTACGCGGAACTCCTAGACGACACCGCAAGACGAACTCAATATGTGAAGTACGTTTACATGAATCCAAAAAACTTAACCTCTATGTGATAATATAAAATCTTTTCATTCACGATACACTCGATCAAGCTTAGGATTTGCCAAGTGTCTATCCAAATGGCTTGATCATTATATCTCATCTATATTGGTTGACAACAAGACCATATTCTAAATATGTCTATTGCGTTAGCCAACGACTTAGTCAACCCAATATCAATGAGAAGATGAGTGTTCTCTCGAATATACTTTCGAGAAATGAATTCTAATCTTGGCTCAACTACCACCTTTAATCCACATTGTAATGTACCCAATACAAGCCGTATCTCAACCTATACGGCATTTGAGATTAGGACATGATCAAAGTATATTACTATGTAGACAAGGTGTGTATTGACCTCAAGTCTAAGGACTTCTATCTTCCACACGCTGATCAAATTAACCCTATCACGGGGGGAATTGTAGGCTCTAAATACAATAAACATAGAGATAGGAAAGTAATAGCAAAATTAGTTGCTATGGAGGGTTTTCCTTTTTCATTTCCTTCATCTCCCGGTTTTATTCATTACATTAGAGATTTATATAATCATGCTTTTAACGATTTTTCTAGATCAACTGTTAAGAGAGATGTATTTAAATTTGCACATGAATATCAACAGTATTTACGATATTCATTATATCATTTTAATGGCAAAGTGACTATTACTTCTGATATAGGCCGTAGTACTAACGGCCATGATTATTTAACGGTAACTTGTCATTGGATAGATTAGAAATGGTCTATGCAAAAACGTATCTTAGCATATAGATATATAGATGATAGGCACATTGGTACTTTTATTGCAGAAAATATTTATCAAGTGTGCGATTATTACGGAATAACTGATAAAATTATGACTATTATATTAGATAACGCTTCTTCTAACAATTACGCTATTACAATTTAAAAAAAATAGTTTAACTCCATCTTTTTCAGATCATTTTCATACAAAATGCGCGTGCCATATATATAGCTTAATTGTAAATGATGGTCTATCACTTTTTGAAGACATTCTTAGTAAAATACAATTTGCTATAAACTTTATTTTTAAAAATAATAGAATACAACGAAGAAAAGAATATAAAAAAACTTGTCACGATTGCCAACTACCTTATAGAAAAATTCCAGAAGAAGTACCCACTAGATGAAATTCTTTAAACGAGCAACTACTTATTGCTTATGACTATAGAAAACCTATAACTTTATTTTTTAACTCTCATAATCAAAATCCAGCTGATATGGTTGTAGATAGCGATTGGGTAAAAAAATTCAGAACTTATTGTATTTTTAGAGAATTTTTTTCAAGCAACAAAAGAATTTTCCGGTATATATTATCCTACTATTTCAACTATGTTGTTTTATATAGCTCTAATATTTTTATTACTTAGTGAATATATGGAAAACTCAGCTTATATGACAGCTATTAAAAAAGTTTATCAAAATAAAAAAAATATTTTATTCCTATTCCCACTATTTATATTATTGGTGCTGTATTAAATTCGACTATTAAAATAGACGGTACTAAATCACTTATTGAAACTATTTATGATTGTATAGAAGTACTACCACCTCCAAGTCCCAAAAATCCAAACACCCACCACCTATTGAACAAACTAAAGAAGAAGTGTTGTCTAGCATAGAAGACCAATGCAAAAAAGTATATAGATTTTACCAACAAGAAAGTGCTAGTAACCTACCGGCTTCCATACCATATTCTTCTTCTTCTTCTTCAACACAACCTCACAAAAGACATGCTGTTTCTGCGGCTAGTATTGAAAGCTTCAGAAATAGAATGTGCGGCCGTACCGCTACTAACCAAATTAGCGAGTTTGATATTTTTGTTTCGCAGGATTCTGTACCGTACCAAGCAGTTCTCAATGAAGAAGGACGCGAAGACTTGCTGAAATACTAGAGGGGGAATGAGAAGACCTTTCCGACACTTTCAATGATGGCCCGAGATGTTTTGAACATTCAAGCGTCATCAACTGCGTCTGAAAGCACTTTTTCTGCCGGCATATATCAAATAGGAGAGCACAGACACTCATTAGCCGGAGACAGCTTGAAGAT
Organism: Anisodus acutangulus; assembly: GCA_029783415.1. NCBI lineage: Eukaryota > Viridiplantae > Streptophyta > Magnoliopsida > Solanales > Solanaceae > Anisodus > Anisodus acutangulus. Next base: position 3,327,068 of record CM056501.1, read on the forward strand.
TGTAGTATTATTCAGAGATTGGATATGAGCGGAGCGGAGAAGGTGCGGTCAACCGGAGATCAACGAAGAAGAAGATAAAAACTACAACGAAATCTTATCCGAAGGTGGTGGAAGCGACGTGGATCAATTTGACCAACAAATATCAATTCCAACCGAAGAACCACAAGAAATTATCAAGAAACTAGAACAGGTTATTTTCATAATGTAATTTTTTTAATTGCAATTTTATTATGTAATTTGCAACTTTGAAAGTTGCAATTTTGACAATTGTATTTTTATTACAAAAAAATCATATGTCTATTAAATAATATAAGAGACACAAAAACAACCTTGGGATGTTTTTATTATACTATCTTGTCTTGTTTAATTATTGAGTTTTTTATACATATGTTATTAAAATAAAATAAAAAAGAAAAGGAAAAACCGCCCGGATCCCGATCCCGATCCCGCCCCCGCCCCGATCCCGCCCCGACCCGATTCCGACAGGATCGGGACGGGACTTCTGCAAATCCCGCCAAACCCGATCTCGCCTGACCCGCCCCGCCCCGATCCCACCCCCTTCACCCGTCCCGACCCGACCCCGCCAAACCCGGCCCGCCAGCCCCGAGCCCGGCTCACTGGCCAACCCTAGACATGTATAACAAACAGTATATCAGCAGGGTATATCAATACTTTCAAAGTATCCATGTGTCCATCACGAGTAGCCATTACTCGTATCAGGTAAGACATACTACATCCTCTAAGGAAGTGATGCAGACCACATGTCGACTTATCGCATATCATCGATATCCCATTCTTGATGATCATTAGTCGAGGCTATTTTAAGAGTTACGTTATAATATTAATATCTCACATTATTACTAACAACGTAGCCTCTAGGGATGCATATTATAGAATATTATAAACAATCAACTAATAATTCAATAATTGCAAATGCCAAAATATTAATCTCCATTAATAATAATACGAATGTGTATAAAGTACATTTGTCCTAATACAGATTGTCTCTAGGACCTAAATATACTTTCAATTTTGACCATGATGCGTCATATATGTAGGATGAACTAATTCTTATTTCAAAAAGAATAAAGTTGAAAACGTAGAATATGATTCAATACTTTTTAAAAATGTATACATGAAATTCAATTATATTATAACCCAAGTGTAAAACACCATTCAAATAAGCAACTATAGCTATTTGTTTCCATGTTGTGTGCTTACCTTACCCCCTTAAATTTGTATCGTGATAAACAAAAACTGTGTTGACATCGGAATCTACATGAATTATAACCTAAGTTACAGAAGTTTTAAGATGAAACTTTACAAAGTCTGTCTCATGAAGCTATAATTCTCTCTTTTCTTTTTCTTATATGTGTTTGTCTGAACTCCACTTAGTTAAATTTTGTTGTAGAATCTTAGTGTGTTTCACTCCATTGCACCAACAGACTAAGCAGCCCATGTTTCAATCATTTATTGCTCGATAATTTGATGGTCCAGAAATTAAATGGCACTGTGAGACCCTTTTATTCCTTAAGAAATCACTATTGTCTTTTCATTTGTTCTGTTTTATTCATTCATTGGCGTACTTAGTTTACTCATTGCACATTCATACACTTGTAATTTATATATTTTGGAAGAATTTGCGGACAGCCTGTGGGGATCCTTCGAAACAATGGGATATTGTTTAATGAATCTGCTAGAAAAGGGGCTCACTATTAATTTGCGTACCGACATTCCTATGATCTTTCTGCAGAACATTACTGGATATAGTGTAAGCGTTGTTGTCTTGCTCTTCCTATGATGCAAGGGTATGACACAAATTTAGGTACGACAAAGGGTATTCTTGTAATTATAATTTCATTAAAGGATAAATTACTAATTTGATCTTCATTAGTTTGCACAAAAACTGTTGGAAATTTGTCTTTGGCGGAGAGATGCGTCCACCCATCTTTGATGAATTAAACACTAGTGTTTCGCATGTTGGAGACTTTGTCTCTTCGCATATGCATGATCTACGAAGTGAGTAGATGACCGTAGGGCCAAGAATCGTCAAATTTCGTTGAGAAATGAAAGAGATATTGGTCCACGAAGTAAGGTGTTTGAGGCATGGAAATATGGTGTGAGACAAATCTACCACATCGGTGGGAATAGGAAGAATTGCTCTCTATATAAGTCTCTAATGTGGTAAAGGGTTTGGGACCCCAAGGGGTATCCCATGTGTTTAAAGGAGGGAGGACCTAGATGTGCTTACGTTCAAGGCTAAGCCCATACGCGCCGCCGCCCATCCAGTCCGGTCTCAGGTCGTGGGCTGTGGGGACTTTCTGATATTATCTTTTTGGACCCCAAATTGCTTAATATATACAGTTTGGTCCCTACAATTTCTGAAAATTTGATTTTGAGAGTGACGGAAGGCAGAAACTTTCTGCCTACCGTTTGGACTGTTTTTGGAGCATTAACCAGCCATTACTTGGCTGTTAACTACTCCATTAATAGCCATCCTTCAATGACCATCATCAACCTCCTTCAAGACCTTAAATCAGCCTCACTAATGGCATTAAACATGCCATTTACAACCTTCCTAATGACCATTAACATCCATGTTTGGGCAGTTGATCAGCCCCTCCTCATGCTATATATTGATGCCTCATTTGGCTCAATGTGTGACAGCAATATAGCACAGAAAAATAGAAAAACACAGCACTAAACAATGATCAAAACAGTGGCGAAAAACTGCTCAAACCAGTGGCGTAAATCAGTGCAATTCGTGACTGAAAAACAGTACCAAACCCTCACATATACACAACAGAGACACACTATATACACAGAGACAAAAGAGGAGAGAAGATAGAAAATCTTCCTTCCTTTTTCATATCTTCAACAAGTCAATTCATATTTGTTTTATTCGGCAGGCTCAACCTATTGGCTTTGTAGCGTTGAGATTAAAGTGTTGTTTTATCTTGGGAGACTATTGCCCGCTAACGTAAAAGCATATCTATGGGGCAATCTTGTCTTAAGGACAGAGGGCAATTCCTCGACTCAACACACAACGTTGTAACCATCCAAATTTAGTTATTTCTTGATTTCAGGTTATCAAGATTCAAGACACAACAAGCTTGCGGCAGTTTTGAAGATTGGCCTATTTGTTCAACAAGATTCAATTTCTGAATATTGAATATTTGTTTATTCTTTCGAATACTTGTAATAGTCATTTACTTCCCGTATTGCTTTATAAAGTACAATAGAGTACCAACAAAAACATGTGTACTGAATGGTGAAAAATACATGCGCTGCATATTACTGGTGTAAATGCTAAACAAACAGAGAGACTGAAATCCTATTATGTCCCACCTACCTTACAATGTTCCTCCTTCAGAAATTCTCAAATTTCTTTTCCTCCTCCCTTGGAGAAGCTTAATTTCGAGGTTGCAATCTACAAATTTCTACTTTCTTCAATTTTTTTCCGATTTTACATAAATTTGCGCAGCATTGCTTCAAATGACAGCATTCTCTGATGTCAACTGAGAAGGGTGCAATTCCATGTTGTTTTACGGATTTAGCTTTGTTAAATACTCCTCCACCAATGCTCGACGCTTTATTGTTGATTCCCAACAAAAGTTACAGATTTCTTATGGTTGTTCTAGATATCCTGGCTTTGACTATTTTATTAACTGATCCTGCACAATGCACATGCATGATAAGGAAATCTCCTTTTGTATAATATGTGTGTAAGCAACTGCTCATCCAACTTTTTGTTGAAAATTTGCCTTTGGTGGGAGTTGCGTCCACCGATCTTTAATGACTTAAACACTAGGGTTCCGCATGTTGGAGACTTTGATTCTTCACACGTGCATAATCTACTAAGTGAGTAGATGATCGTAAATTTCGTTGAGAAATGAAAGAGATATTGGTCCACGAAGTGAGGTGTTTGAAGCATGAAAATGTGGCGTGGAACAATTCTCCCTCATCGGCGGAGGAAGGAAGATTTGTTCATTTTATAAGTCTCAAAATTGGCTAAGGGTTTGGGACCCCAAGGGGTAACCCATGTGTTTGAAAGAGGGAGGACCTAGATGTGCTTGGGTTCGAGGCTACCACACACGCGCTGCAACTCTTCTCGTCGCGGGCCTTGGGCTTTGGGCTTCTTCTGATATTAACTTTTTGGACCCAAATTACTTCATATTTACAGTTTGGTCCGTAGTTTCAAGTAAGATAAAATTGGAAAGAGAACTTGTGCCTTTTGGGTTGGTTTTGGAACGTTAAAACTCCATTAACTGATCCTCACTAAAGCTCCAATACGTTGCACATTAATTCAATCATTTACTTGACTGAATTACTCCTCACTAATTTCCATTACATGGCCATTAACAATAATTAGTTGGGCAGTTGAGAAATCCCCTCCATGCACTATATATTGAAGCCTTTGGCTCAATTGTTGAGACCAGACAGAATCGAAAAACAGAAACATAAAATCTTCCTACTACTTTCCAGCATCATTTCATCATACAAAGTTCTTCAAAGTAACACTTGAGTTTCCTTTCCTAATTTGTTGAGTTGTTGTTTTATCTTGTGAGACTATTGTCCAGAACGTAAAAGGATATATACGGGCCAATCTTGTCTTAAAGACAGAGTGTCATCACTCGACCCAGCAAATCAAAGTGGTTGTAATCTCAGTTTATTGTTTCAGTTTATTGAAATTTCAGTTTGTTGTAATTTCATTTTGTTATAATAATTAGCAAGTTACTTATTTCCCGTTTCCTGCAATTGTTGTAACCTACACTTTTCACTATCTTTTATATTCATTTCTATTTTGTTTTTTGTTTTCCCATTAATATAACTATTATATCAAGCTCATACATTTTTAGGTGTAACTCGTGAGATACAGCTGATGCGCTTCACAAAAAATTGTCAACGCAATCTAAATATAGAGTAGGGATTGCAGCAGCTTGACCGAATCACAACTGACCAAGTGATGTAAAATATGAAGCTCTTATGTGTGATTGGTATGTGCAAGTGTGATTACATATATGAGGGAGTTGCAGAACATTGTTCAAGTGGCAAGACATAGAATTGATTTTGAGATGGGAAACACTATATTCTACATTTGTTTCATTCTTAGAGACAATAGGCAGAAGAAGAGTTGATGCAGATGTGTTCATACTGACACTATATCGATTTATATACATATTTTTGACACCCGGTTAAGCATTCTAAGTCAACAACAACAACAACATATCCATTTTAATTTCACAAATGGGGTAGTCTGTACGCAAGACCTTATAAAGAATGAATCTTGGGCCTAACTCAATCCCAAAAACTAGCTTGTATGGTGCAGATTGTCCAAGTCCATATAAGGAGTTCATGTTCCTATTCCATTTATGATGTGGGACTCTTAACACTCCCCGCACGTCCAGACCTCGTTAACTGGAGCCTGAACAATATAATTTGGGGGTCCAACATCGGTGAACAAATAATTGGAATGAGCCTGACTCTGATAACATGTAAAAAATGAATCTTGGCCTAACTCAACCCCCTTATTTGGTAATAATTTAACTTTAAATTTTAACTTCTACCTTAACTAGGTGATCTATAACCACACAAATATCTCTGACTCGTTTTAGACTACAAGATTCAAAAGTCTTCTTTATTTCTTAAACTTTGTGTCTAGTCAAATTACATCATATAAATTGGAACGAAAGGAGTAATATAGTTGTGTTATCAGTACTGTCGTATAATACAGGAAGAACAACAAAACTAATTAATTGATCAAGAAGAAAAGATGACTTTTTCTAACAACCATATGACCTGTATCCATTAGTGATGATGTATCCCTAGACACTAGAGAGAGAATGGAACAGAAACACCCGCAAGGGTAGCCAAGTTGGTGTAGCAGTAGAGCGCGGGACCGCAAGGTCACGAGTTCGACCCCTTGCATAAACCTTCTTGGTTGAGCCTGTCATACATGGCTTGCCAAGTGTGGTTAATCGGCTGACGTGGTTTGCAGGCTATTGCGTCAGTCTGGGGTTTACCTTGTGCGCACTCGAGAGAGTAGCGGCTGCGGGTTCCTTCGTCAACAAAAAAAAAGAATGGAACATAAACTAATTAAGTACACACCACTCCATACCATAGTGATTGTGTTGGATTACAAAGGATGCAGGAAACGGAAATTACAAGTAACTGCTAATGTAAGAATTGAAATTACAAATCAACTAGAAAACTGAAAATTACAAAGATGTTGAACAAGAAAAACTGGAAACTGTTTTTGTTTGCTGAGTCGAGTGTGTCACTCTGTCCTTAAGACAATATTGCCCCGTATGTATCCTTTATACGTCCTGGACAATTCGTCTCCCAAGATAAAACAGCAATGGAACAATTGAGCAAAGGAATCTCAAGAGCTATCGTGAAGAATATTGAGTAACGAAATGATATTTGGAAGTTGTAGGAAGAACTGTTTTTCTGGTTGTGTATTTTCATGTATTGTAAGTGTCCTCAACAATGGTGCAAGGGGTGTTTATATAGGTGAGAGAGGGGTTGTTTAACTGCCTCCATAACATCCATTATTGGCCAAATAATGGCCATTATGGAGGTAGTAAAGCCACCAAAATAAATGGTGAGAAAGACCAACAGATTGGCCATTATAGGAGGAGCCAAAAAACTGTACATCTTGAAACTTCAGGGACCAAACTGTACATCTGAAAGAGTTCTGGTCCAACCTGTACATATGAAACTTCTGGGATCAAACTGTACATCTGGCAAAGTTCTCTGGCCCAAAAAGATAATATCAGAAGACCCACAGCCCACGACCCGTGACCGCGTGACCCCGTGACCCCATGACCCCGTGACCCCGTGACCCTGTGACCCCGTGACCCCGTGACACCGTGACCCCGTGACCCGGAACCAGACCGGACGGGCGCGCGGCGGCGGCGCGCGTGTGAGATTTCCTCGAACCGAAGCACATCTAGGTCCTCCCTCCTTTAAACACATGGGATACCCCTTGGGGTCCCAAACCCCAAACCAATTTCGAGTCTTATATACACAACAATTCTTTCTTCATCTACCGACGAGGGAGAATTGAACCCAACCACACTTTTCCATGCTTCAAACACCTCACTTTGTGAACCAATATCTCTTTCATTTCTCAATGAAATTTGACGATTCTTGGCCCTACTGTTATCTACGTACTTAGTAGATCATGCACGTGTGAAGAACCGGATTCTCCAACATGCGTAACACTAGTGTTTAAGACGTTAAAGTTGGTCGGTCGCAACTCCCGCCAAAGGCTAATTTCCAACAATCCCCTCTTGAAAGAGATTTTGGCGCACTCACATGGTGTCTTTTCATTTTCAGCAATATTTCAGCGGACCGATGTTGCATAAAGAGAGGTAGCTTCAGCTTTGAACCTTCCATAGTTGAATACCATCGGACTTACTTACTGCGCGGTGAACGTGATGTCTTGAACCATCAGTGTTTAGTGTAAGCCAAGTCAATGGTACCAACACAACAAATTCCCTTACTCTCTTCTTCGTAATGTTTTGTCCGTTTTGGCCATGGACAACTTCTTGGATTCTTAAGTGCATTCATTTGAGGCGGCCCGTCCTCGCACTTAAATAGGTGGTCTCCTACAAGGTATCCTGCTATACCCCACTTTACAAGTGTTAGGAACCATTAAAAGTTTCCCAAAACCTAACCTCAACTGTTGAGGATCATTACAGGTTTTGAAAACTTAACCTTTACCCATACTGCAGATAGCACTTAACGTCTATCATGGGAACGACTTTGGATTTGGTGTTTCTTTTCAGAAATCACTATCCGAAGTGCTCATGCTTCCACTGAAGCGATCAACTGAACCTTTACAACTTAGTTTTCCCATTGAACCAAATTACTGGGATCTCCAGTTAGTAAGGTTGGGTTACCACTGTATTGGTCCTTATATTTTGGGTTTTAAGCCCATTCCCCTAGACAGGCAAGCCATCTGATCCTTGGGTAAGCCCTTTGTCAATGAGTCTGCTATATTATCCTTTGACTTAATGTAATCAATGGATATTATACCCGTGGTGATCAGTTGCCTAACGGTCTTATGCCTCCGTCGAATATGACGAGACTTGCCGTTGTACATAGAATTTCGTGCCCTTCCTAGAGCCGACTGACTATCGCAGTGGATCATTACTGAAGGTACGGGTTTGTTCCAACACGGAACATCCTCTAAGAAGTCATGAAGCCACTCAACTTCTTCTCCTGCTTTGTCTAAAGCGCTAAACTCCGATTCCATCGTGGATCGGGCGATGCAAGTTTGCTTAGAAGATTTCCATGACACAGCCCCATCACCAATTGTAAATACATACCCACTGGTGGACTTAGTGTTCTTTATATCAGATATCCAGTTTGCATCACTGTACCCCTCTAGTACAGCTGGATATCTCGAATAGTGTAACCCAAAATTTAACGTGTATTTCAGGTATTGTAATACCCGATTCAACGCCTTCCAATGATTATCACTCGGATTACGGGTGAACCTAGCCAACTTATTGACTGCGTAAGCAATATCAGGTCGGGTGCAATTTGTTATATACATCAAACTACCGATCACCTGTGCATATCGCTCCTGGTATACAGGTGCACCAAGATTTTTATCAAGATTTTGATTTGTATCCATTGGTGACGTTATCGGTGAACTGTCTAACATCTTGAACTTTCTCAAAACATCCTCGATGTAGTGAGACTGAGATAAGACCAGTCCGTCAGATGTCTTACAGATTTTAATCCCTAGGATGACATCTGCGATACCCATATCCTTCATGTCGAAGCATTGTTTCAACATGTTCTTAGTCTCTAGGATTACCCTAGGACTGCTTCATGTGATCAACATGTCGTATACATACAGACATATCATAACAAATGAGTCAGAGTTACCTTTCGTGTAAACACATTTATCACACTCATTAATGGCGAACCCCTTCGATAGTAGAGTACTATCAAATTTTTCGTGCCATTGCTTCGGGGCTTGTTTCAGCCCGTACAGAGATTTGACAAGCCGACAGACTTTCTTCTCTTGCCCGTGAACCACATACCCCTCGGGTTGGTCCATATAAATTTCTTCTTCCAAATCACCATTTAGGAAGGCTGTCTTAACATCCATCTGGTGTATCTCAAGGTCACGCAAAGCTGCGATCACAATGAATATCCGTATGGATGTCATCCGGGATACCGGAGAGTATGTGTCAAAGTAGTCAAAACCTTCTGTCTGTCGATAGCCCTTGACTACCAACCTGGCATTGTACTTGTCTATAGACCCATCTGCTTTGTATTTTCGTTTGAGTATCCATTTACAACCCAACGGTTTATTTCCCGGAGGAAAATCAACCAACTCCCAAGTATGGTTATGCAGAATGGAGCCTATTTCACTCTCAATAGCTTCTTTTCAGAGCGGTGCTTCTGGAGTTGACAATGCCTTAGCAATTGTCCTTGGTTCATCATTAACCATATAAGCTACAAAGTCAGGACCAAATGATTTATCCTTCCTGGCTCTTTTACTTCGCCTTAGATCCATCTCTGGAGTCTCCAAGTTCTGAGAATCTGGAACACTAGATTTCGGATGTTCAGCCACCTCGAGATTCGCTAGATCTGAACCATCTAGATCCGGGCAGTCAAGGACTCCCGGTTCTTGAGAGCTTTGTGCATAACTTCGTTTGCGAGAGGTTATGTCTTTTTCCTTTCTAGGAAAGGTACCTTCAAAGAATAAAGCATTCCTTGATTCCATAATTGTACCCTGGTGGATATCTGGAATATCTGACTTATGCACTAAGAAGCGATAAGCACTACTGTTATTTGCATATCCGATGAATATGCAATCTACAGTCTTAGGCCCAATCTTGACCTGCTTTGTCTTGGGTACTTCAACCTTTGCCAAGCAACCCCACACCTTAAAATATTTGTAGGTGGGTTTATTTTCTTTCCATGATTCATATGGAGTTTTGTCCTTACCCTTATGTGGGACTCTGTTAAGAATCGTATTAGCGGTAAGGACGGCTTCTCCCCAGATATTTTGGGGAAGACCGAAATTGATAAGCAAGACATTCATCATTTCCTTCAATGTGCGGTTTTTACATTCCGCCACACCGTTCGACTGAGGTGAGTATGGAGCCGTCGTTTGATGAATAATGCCTTCTTGGGGACAATATTCCTCAAATGGCGCTACATATTCTCCCCCTCTATTGCTACGAATGGATTTAATCCGTAGGCTCAGTTGGTTCTCAACTTCTGTTTTGTAACGTCGGAACGCTTCAAAGGCTTCATCCTTACTTTTTAACAAGTAAAGGTAACAATACCTTGCGCTATCGTCAATGAATCACAAAGTACTTGTTCCCCCCTCTAGTTTGTGCGAACTTCAAATCACATATATCTGTGTGAATAAGTTCTAGAGGAGCGGTATTCCTTTCGACGGATCAAAAAGAAAGCTTGGTGAGTTTTGCCTCTACACACACCTCACACTTATGTTGAGGGTTTATGTCGATAGACGGCAACAACTCCATCTTTACCAGCCTTTGAATATACTTGTAGTTTACGTGTTCTAATCTATGATGCCATAAATTAGAAGACTCAAGCAAATAAGAAGAAGGTTCAACTTTATTACTTGGACGCAATACAAACATGGCATTCACTTTGAAGAGGCCTTCACAGACGAAGCTTCTCCCTACAAATGTGCCATTTTTAGTGAGTACAAACTTATTGGATTCAAACACTAGCCTAAAACCAGCATTAACCAATAAAGGTCCAGAAATTAAATTTCTTCTAATCTCTAGGACGTGCATCACTTCCTTCAGAGTGAGTTCCTTGCCGGAAGTCATCTTCAGGACCACCTTTCCAACCCCCAGCACGTCAGAGGAAGCGTTGTTGCCCATGAACAGCTTCTTGTCAGCGACTGGTGTGTACGTGGAGAAGGAATCTTTGTTGGAACAGATGTGTCTTGTTGCACCTGTGTCCACCCACCACTGCATCGGATTCTCAACCAAGTTGGCTTCTAGCACCACTGCCGAGAAATCCTCAATCATGTCATCCTGGAGCGTATCCTTGACGACGTTTTCTTGTGCCTTGCCTTTCGACTTGGCTTTCTGTTGTTGCTCAGTCTTGAGCTTGCGGCATTCCTTGATCCTATGACCAGGTTTCCCACAGTGATGACAATTACCTCTGAACATCTCCGCTGCGGGGGCTTTGCCGTCTTTGTGAAACTTCCGCTTTTTGCTTGGGTTCCCTTTGGCCTCAGCCAGATTTGCCTTTGCCTCAACAGTTTGTCTGCCCCTAGGTAAGGCCTTCTTGTTATCTTCTAACAAGCTCTTCAAAGGTCATCTCATTTGTCTTGAGTTTTAAGTAACTCAAACTCATTCCATGAAGGAGGTAACTTTTCAATCAGCGATGCAACCAAAAACTGCTCGTTTGGTTTCAATCCTTCCAAATCCAGGTGATGTATCATCATTTGGAATTCCTGGACTTGGGACATCACTGTCTTGCTATCCACCATTTGAAATTTTAGAAATTTCCCAACGATGAACTTCTTAGTACCCGCATCTTGTGCGTTGTACTTCTTTTGCAGTTTTTCCCACAGCTCTTTGGCAGTGCCAACGGTGTAATAGACCGTGTAGAGAGGGTATGCTAAGCAGTTCAGTATGTAATTCTTGCACATGAAATCGCTATGATTCCATGCGTCACGAACCATCTTCATGCCATTAATGACATGGATACCAAGGCCCCCTTCACCCGTTTCATTAGGCGAAGAATTCATTTCATCTCCAGCTTGTTGAGGATCTTTCGTAAGGAACCGGGCCATGCCCATAACTGTTAAGTAGAACATCATATTTTGTTGCCATCTCTTAAATTCTGATCCTATGAATTTTTCAGGGCGATTATGGTGGTGTGAGGAAGAAGGTGTAGCACCAGCAGTCGGGAAGGCAGCGGTGTTACTGCCTTGAACAGTGGCAACAACAACGGCGATGAAACAGCGATGTTCTTGCCTTGGCGATGGCGGCGATGCAAGGGAAAGCGATGCGTTGCCTCGAGAGGCATCAGCAGTAGCAGCAACATCGGTCATATTTCCAGCCATGTTATTGCAGTTACCGTAAGCAAATATTGTCTTAATATTATTGGATTACAAAGGATGCAGGAAACGGAAATTACAAATAACTGCTAATGTAAGAATTGAAATTACAATTCAACTAGAAAACTGAAAATTACAAAGATGTTGAACAAGAAAAACTGGAAACTGTTTTTGTTTGCTGAGTCGAGTGTGTCACTCTGTCCTTAAGACAATATTGCCCCGTATGTATCCTTTATACGTCCTGGACAATTCGTCTCCCAAGATAAAATAGCAATGGAACAATTGAGCAAAGGAATCTCAAGAGCTACCGTGAAGAATATTGAGTAACGAAATGATATTTGGAAGTTGTAGGAAGAACTGTTTTTCTGGTTGTGTATTTTCATATATTGTAAGTGTCCTCAACAATGATGCAAGGGGGTGTTTATATAGGTGATGGAGGTATAAGACCCACAGCCCGTGACCCGTGACCCGTGAGTAACGAAATGATGCTTGGAAGTTGTAGGAAGAACTGTTTTTCTGGTTGTGTATTTTCGTGTATTGTAAGTGTCCTCAACAATGGTGCAAGGGGGTGTTTATATAGGTGAGGGAGGTATAAGACCCACAGCCCGTGACCCGTGACCACTCTGTCCTTAAGACAATATTGCCCCGTATGTATCCTTTATACGTCCTGGACAATTCGTCTCCCAAGATAAAACAACAATGGAACAATTGAGCAAAGGAAACTCAAGAGCTACCGTGAAGAATATTGAGTAACGAAATGATGCTTGGAAGTTGTAGGAAGAACTATTTTTTTGGTTGTGTATTTTCGTGTATTGTAAGTGTCCTCAACAATGGTGCAAGGGGGTGTTTATATAGGTGAGGGAGGTATAAGACCCACAGCCCGTGACCCGTGACCCCGAGAATCGGAACCGGACGGGACGGGACGGGCGGGCGGCGGCGGCGCGCGTGTGGGCTTTCCTCGAACCGAAGCACATCTAGGTCCTCCCTCCTTTAAACACATGGGATACCCCTTGGGGTCCCAAACCCCAAACCAATTTCGAGTCTTATATACACAACAATTCTTTCTTCCTCTACCGATGAGGGAGAATTGAACCCAACCACACTTTTTCATGCTTCAAACACCTCACTTCGTGAACCAATATCTCTTTCATTTCTCAATGAAATTTGACGATTCTTGGCCCTACGGTTATCTACGTACTTAGTAGATCATGCACGGGTGAAGAACCGAATTCTCCAACATGCGTAACACTAGTGTTTAAGCTGTTAAAGTTGGTCGATCGCAACTCCCGCCAAAAGCTAATTTCCAACAGATTGATGCTGGGATGTTAGGAGGAGTGAAATCTCCTTGAAAGAAGAATCAAAAAATCAACAAGCAAGTTACTCGGACACTCTAAAAAGAAAGGACACTTGCATGAAATTTCTTTTGAATGTCAAAAATCTAATGCTCATAACCTGGACGAGGAACTAGAAAATACAATCAACCACCCCAACTTTATACCCATTAAATTAATGTTATATTTTCGGTTCTAATTTATTTGATTAATAATATTGACTTGATCGTAATATGAAAAATTCAATAAAGAAATGTGCTTTAATAATTAGCATTCATTTTACTACAACTTTTGAACATAGATAAATACATCATACAAAATAGTTGTTAGAGCTTTAATAATTTAAATTAAGTTTAATGAGTAACTTGCAAATATTTCTTTTTTCAAATAAATAAAAATTTGATACAACAAAGAATAATAGTAGTAGTAGAAAAGAAAATTAAATGAGTGATGTAGAGAATAGAGTATACGAACTGACCAAGAATTTAAGCACCTGAGGAGATTGAAGAAAACGTATGAAGAGGGTCAAAAAAAAGAAGCCTCCCCCTTTTTCAAAAGTGTGGAGCAATGAAGATGATATTACCATACTCAGAGGTTCAAGGAAGAAACAGGTCGTAATGCTGCACAAAATATGATGGAATTTCGTCCATTTATCCTTTGAATCACTTACTTTTCAAGCTACGTTGGTCCAATTATGAGAGAAAACTATGAAAAGAGTGGAAATTATTCTACAACGCCGCACGAAGAGGAATTTTTCCAATTATGTGAGAAGATTTGGAAGGTTCAAGTGAGTAAACAGCCTAACTCATCTGGAACCGGGTAGCCGGAACAACAGAATCAATACATTCCAGAAATGGGGCAGCCGAGACAGCATAACTTTATGTAACTGGACTGAATGTGAAAAATTTGGAAGCTCTGGACGAGCGAATAAGGAATGATATAGAACTTGTTCTAAATTCTAAGGCATGTTTCCTCGGAACTAAATGGGAAGTTGATTTAAAATCAGTTGATCTTTACCAACAATGTTTTGGATTAAGTCTAAGTTATTGACATTGGTGCGGGAGAAAGAGAAAGAGAAATCGCCTGAGTTGGTATAATCATGTAAATTTTTTTGTGTTTACATTCCATTCCTGGTTCTCAATTTTTGAGCAGAATGTTTACGGTAAGAAATGAGGTGTCTGATCTTTGTGTGTTGAATTGTATGTCAGCAAGATTCTCCAGATCTACTGGAGCACGAGGTACTAAGGGCCTATCTGGAAGCGAAGATAGAGCATGCACAACTACTTTCAAATGCTTATAATAGTTTCATTAAGGTAACAATTCTATCTGCTAACTAGGCCTGATAATGTGTCACAAGATATTCAGATTAATAAGTATACTAAGTATAGTGTCGTTTTGAAGGTTTCTTTTTGTGAATCAGTTTCTTGCTTTATAATTCATTGCTTTATAATCCTATGCTACTTGGACCTATATATGGATATTGCCATGTTGGACATGGTTGTGTGTCAAGTGTTTGGGATTTGCTGTGCTGAAGACTTCAAGTTTAGGGTACGGAGATATAACTAAACTGCTAAATACAGATGTGGAATACAGCTAATAAGCATGAAGTTAAGATTTGGATACATGTGATATTTGACTGTAATATATCAAAATTACAAGGATTGTGCTTTTGATTGGAAGTTTTTGAGATGATAGAAGAGATCCGTCCCGATCAATTTCAATAGGTATTCATGTAAAGACAATTTTATTTAGTCGAGTGATTTGTGAGTACAGAAGAATAGGACTCTGAGGTCTTATCTATACCTCAGGTTTTACCTATACCGATCTTTGAGGAATCTACAGTTACTCCTACATCACCAGTCATAGTGCCACCACTTCTGACTTATCATCGTCGACCGTGTCCAGCATCAGACCCAACATCAGGTCCAGATGATTCATGTCCTACGTCTGACCCTGCACCTACTGCGGACTTGTCTCCTCTTGATAAGCCAATTGCACTTCGGAAAGGTAAACGGTCCACTCGTAATACTAACCCACATGATATTCACTCCTGGCGCGATCATATCCGGCTTGAGAACAAAAGCAGACTCGACGCTAGGTCCTCTTGAAGAGAAAGATTCAACTACAGGTGCCGGTTTTACCCCAACCTGAGTGTCGTAGAAAGTTATATTGGCTGTTGGATTGTTGTTGGAGTTGATGTAATCGCGAATGAGGTTACCAGCTGACTCCGTAACCCCGAGACCAGGAATTAGGTGTGCATCTACAACTAAGCCTTCTCCCATGGGTGCTACGTTTGTCACAACGACTCCCAACACCACCAACATCTTTCACGACCTCTCCTTTTGCCACTCTGGGAGTGCCACCACGATTGCAGACCACAATCTTCCCACGTACAAGTTCTTTATCTAGAGAATCAAGCATACAAGTTGCTGCAGAGAAGCTACTAGAATGCGTAGCACCATTTTTTAAACCAATTGAAGCATTTCCACCATATACTAAGGGTAAATGATTAAAAGGATCACCTTTATATAATGATGCACCAGTGATTCTCTTGCCATTTCCAAGGACAAGATCAGCAGGAAACTTCCTATCGATTGTGCTAGCTCCCACAGTAGAAATCCATGGAGCTACATTTGTCACCGTTATTGGCCTTGGACCTTCGTTACCTGCTGAAGCGAAGCTAAAAATGCCTTTCTCCATTGCTCCGAAAGATCCTATTGCTATTGGATCGAGATTGTAAGGAACAACACCACCACCTAGTTTAAGTTATCATCGTTTATCGTCATCCCATTATGCTTTTGTATCATCATTGTCCGCTGTCCCCATTTCTAAGTGTACAGGTGAAGCCCTTTCTTATCTAGGATGGTGACAAACTATGATTGACGAGATGTCTTCTTTACACACGAGTGGTACATGGATCTTGTTCCTCTTCCCTCAGGTAAATCTACTGTTGGTTGTCGTTGGGTTTATGCAGTTAAAGTTGGTCCGGACGGCCAAGTTGATCGTCTTAAGGCTCGCCTTGTTGCGAAGGGGTATACACAAATATTTAGACTTGATTACAGTGATACTTTCTCTCCCGTGGCTAAAATAACATCTTTTCGTATTTTTTTATCCATGACTGATGTCCGCCATTGTCCTCTTTATCAGTTGGACATTAAGAATGCTTTTCTCCATGGTGATCTTGAGGAGGAAGTTTATATGGAGTAACCACCTGGTTTTGTTGCTCAGGGGTAATCTAATCTGGTGTGTCGATTACGTCGGTCACTTTATGGTCTGAAACAGTCTCCTCGAGCCTGGTTTGGTAAATCAGCACAGTAATTCAGGAATTTCGCATGACTCGCAATGAAGCAGATCATTTTGTGTTTTATCGATATTCTGCTCCAGATATGAGTATTTATTTGGTGGTTTATGTTGATGATATCGTTATAACTTGCAATGATCAAGATGGTATAACTAGTTTAAAGCAACATTTTTTCAGCATTTTCAGACTAAAGATCTTGGCAGACTGAAGATCTTCCTTCACGCACATCCTGTCTAGCTTCATTGATAAGATTCTTGAGTTTCCATTGGGGCAGTCTATTCCTTTCAATATGTTAACCAGCAACAGTGAGTAACTTTCAAGGATATCATCAATAAAACCATTTGTAACACACCACTTTATACCAATAAAAGCTGCTTGAGTCTTGGCCCTGTTGTTACTGCCATGATTGATAGGAAAGGCAAATGCCATAATCATATCACCTCTTCTATTCCTAATAATGCCACCAGCCCCTGCAACTCCATTGCTGCTCCTATAACTACCATCCGTATTAATTTTAGGATGTGCCTCTTGGAGGTAATCATTTAACCTGTAAATAAGTTAATTTTAGTTTCTTTATCATTTTAAATGTCCATCAACTTCTTCCAACAATGTGATTGACCAGAATGCCAAACTTTAGTGACTAGATGAACCCTTTGACAGTATATTGCCATCAAAAAGTTACTCCAGAGGGTTTTCTTAGTTCTAAAATTTGACCACCTTTTGTATGGCATATATATTACAAACATCTTCCAGGTTTCCAAAGCCCACTCCACCTTCTTTCACAGAGAAGCAAGATTCTTCCGTGAGCTCCAATGATACTTCATTTTCCCTTCTTTCCATCCCCAAAGAAGTTCACGAAATATCTCTCGATAAGCGCCAACACAGTTTTAAATATGTAGAGACATTGTTTGAAGAATGTGCTTAATAGAAAAAACCTACCTTGCCACCCCTTGGCTATACCTTTTCTTTAGTGGACTGGATTTGTTTATGATTGTTTTTGTGGTTGCTAGATGGTCTTGGGAATATTTCACAAACACCTTATTTATGTTCTTTTGTTGGTTCTTTCCTCGAGCCTTCTGTATTTTATTCTCAACTAGAATAGCACAATATCAAGAAAGATGAGTCGAGTTCTGAGAAAGATAGCAGTTCTGAAAAAGAGGTAGGCTGCCAGAATCTCCATCTCCTACTTTTATTTTTCATTTACTTTGATAAGTCCATCATTTTTTTAATTGTATTTTACAATATATATAGATTTTATCAACAAGAAAATGCTAGTAAATTTTCAGCTTCCATACCATCTTCTTCATCTTTAACACAACCTCATAAAAGACATGCTGTTTCTGCGGCTAGTATTGAAAGCCTCAGAAATAGAATGTGCGGTCGTACCTCTACTACTAACCAAATTAGCAAGTTGGATATTTTTGTTTTGCAGGGTTCTGTACCGTATCAAGAAGTTATCAATGAAGATGGACATGAAGACTTGCTGAAATACTGGAGGGGGAATGAGAAGACCTTTCCGATACTTTCATTGATGGCTCGAGATGTTTTGAACATTCAAGCATCGTCAACTGCGTCTGAAAGCGCTTTTTCTGCAGGCAGATATCAAATAGGAGACCACAGACACTCATTAGCCGGAGACAGCTTGGAAATTGCAGTATTATTCAGAGATTGGATACGAGCGGAGCGGAGAAGGTGCGGTCAACCGGAGATCAACGAAGAAGATGATGAAAACTACAACGAAATCTTAACAGAAGGTAGTGGAAGCGACGTGGATCAATTTGACCAACAAATACCAATTCCAACCGAAGAACCACATGAAATCATCAAGCAATTAGAACAGGTTTTTTTGAGAATGTAATTTTTTTAATTGTAATTTTATTATGTAATTTGCAACTTTTGGACAACATCACAAAGTTGCAATTTAGATTTTAGACAATTTTATTTGTATTACAAAAAAATCATGTCTATTAAATAATATAAGAGGTACAAAAACAGCCTTGGGATGTTTTTATTACACTATCTTATTTTGTTTATTGAGTTTTTTTATACATATGTTATTTTAAAAAAAAAAAAAAGGAAAACCCGCTGTATCCTGCCTCGAGCCTGCCCCGACCCAAGCCCGCCCCGACCCGATACCGACGGGATCGGGATCGGGACGGGACTTGCTCCAGTCCCGCCAGACCCGACCCCGCCCCTTCTCCCGTCCCGCCCCGACCCCGACCCCGCCAGACCCGGCCCGCCAGACCCGAGCCCGGCCCACTGGCTACTCTTAATAATATCACGCCACATTAAGAGTATCCTTGAAATGGTTTAAGCCCTAACAGTACAATTTCCCCTACTAAGCTAGACTATTGTTGGCTCTCTAGCTACCATTAATGAGTAATTCGTGAGTGTTGAAAATTCGTTATCAGTTTTGGATATCGCTAATGAACGTTTACTTATTTTAACTATGTTATTAGGTTTCAAGGAAGGAGTGAAAGCTTGATGTGGAGCAGGGCCTTATGGAGGTATAAATGCATGTGGTGGAACCAAAAGGTTACTGATTATGGTCTTTGCGATGATGCAAAAGAATACATATGGTTTGATTCTTTTCACCCGACAAAGGGCATACATGAACAATTTGCAAAAGCTTTCTGGGATGGACCATCCTCTTCTGTAGGACCTTACACTCTTCAGAACCTATTCTTTAGTAAAGAGAAACAAACTATAGGTGACATTGTTGATATATAATCCAGACGATCGACCAGCTGCGCAACTTTTAAAAGTTTGTCTTATTTTAGGTGCATGGTTCTATCTTGCTTCCGGAAGTGTTTAATTTACTTGGGCGCTGTAAAACTTCAGTTATTCCTATGACTTAAACTGATTTCTGTAATTGAGCAACCTTGTGTATATGTAAGCAATTGTGATTTCATTAGTATATCAGTTGCAATTGTTTGTGAAAGAAGGCATGAATTGTCTTGGCGGAGCTAGAAATCCAAATAAAGGGATTAAATAGAGATTCTTATGCCAAGGAAATTCAACAATTTATATATATGCAAAAAGAAAACCATTTTTACTCTTACATAGAATAATTTTTCAACAAAGTTCAATTGAATCCCCTTACACCCCGCTGCCTGCGCCCCTGGTCATGACTCAACCTAGGGTAGTGACAGACGCTTAGGGGTAGGGCCCTCAAGTAAACCATATCAAGATTATATTGAAAACCATTGAAGTGCACAGTGACGCAAATTTGCAGCAAAGATAACAATACAACGTGAACCTTCAAGTCAGGAACATAGTCATATAATGCGAAGCACGTAAAGAATCAAGCTAGCAATAATGTCTGCATGAAATGATAGTAAACAACAAATTTTCAGAGATAAAAACAAGCAAAGTATTTGCAAAGGAGAGACATCATCTGCATAAAACATGGCAGATTGCTTTAGTGACAACTTCCAAATACCAATAGCAACTATTGTTGGCCAAGATCATTCTTCCATGTTCTGAACAAAAGAATGGTATTGTCAAATGTATAATCTTAGATGCTTCTTAGATAAATGGACATTAAAGGACAAACAGAATAATAACATAACGACAAAAGCCGAGAAAACATGGCTAACTGTTGTTTACTTGTATTAAATAACTTTCATATGTAAAATTCCATTTAGCCGCGGACCATTGATGAAGTGTAACGACCCGTCCGGTCGTTATGAACCTTCCGCCCATTTTCCCGTTATACCTCTCCTCACTAATGAGGTTGTTAGTAGGAATCGTACGTCAAGTAACTCCCACAGATTGGAAAGAAGATTGATCGCAACGAAGAGTTGCTGAGAAGAGCCTTTCCGCCCTGGCAAAATCGTGTCCGCCCCAGTGGACAAGGAGTTTCCACTCCAGTGGAGCCTCGTTCTGCCCCGGCGTTGTGCGAGGTGTCAAGTACCTTCGCCCTAGCTGCCCCTTTCTCCGCCGCAGCGAGTCTGCACCAACGGAATCGTGTCCGCCGTGGTGGAAGTTCTGACTGTCCAATGATTTAAATGCCCTAAAAATAACTCACTTTCCGCAAATGTTGTAACTCGAGTTGGGGGCTTCCCTAGAGAGATTTTCCTCCATTCTGGGACTAAGATCTTCATGGAAGGTAAACCCACCATCCCTTTATGATGGTTCTTCATGGTACTAGTGCTATGGGTATAGCTTGTAATGGGAGAAGTAAATTGAAGGTTCTTTGATAGTTAAAATGATGGGAACAAGAGTTCACGAGGTAAAAGGAATGGATAAAAGCTGATTTGTTCTAAATAAGTAAATGTGTGGATTAAATTATTGAGTGGTAAGGTTCAATTTGATTATAGAAAACCTCTTCTTAAATTGGGGAAAGAACCTAGGCTTGTAAAAATGGAGTTTCTATGGTATTATGTAATTGAAGGTCTAAATGAAGTTGCCTTTCAAATGAACTTCGGGTTATCACTAATAATCACGTTTAGAAGCTGTTGAGGCAATAACTAATGATTTTTTACATCGTGGGTCCGGGGTGAAGGTTAGGTATTTTACGTTTGGTGAGGGATTTAATCCTTGTATGTGCTTGCTTGATATTAATACGTAGGATTTACGTGTTAGACTACGTTCGCTATGAGAAGCCCGAAGAGTTAGTACCGCGCATTGAGGATCGACCATTCGTGGCTCCTACTCGGTACTGAGGTAGGCTATGATTTCCTTTGTTGTAGACTCCGATAGAAGTACGTAGTAGTTATAAGTATTAAAGGGTAATAGGCGTGTTGGGGGTCCCACTCAACCGATTGTGATGAACGTTTGAGTAGGTACCGGTGTATAATTGTGAATAAGGGTGACTTGGGGAATCGACCTTAAGTCGATTCTGACTACTGCTTTATTTGGGCTTGTCACCACTACTTGATTAATTATGCTTATTCATCACATGGTTTACCCTCCCGGAAGACCCTATGTACACACAGAGTTTATGTGTGTGTAGGCTTGTTGTCGTGTCCTTATGATATTGAAACATGTGTGGTGTGGGCTTATGTCCAGGTTGTTATGATATTCTGATTTGACTGGTTATGAATCATCACTTCACATCTCGTCTGAACACTCGAACATAACTGATAAATATTGATAATATGATTTTGCTGATCACATGATGTATTCGTATTCATCTCATTCATACATTATATATACTTGGCATTGGATTACTGATAAATTGCTGAGAATGGCTTGGGAAGTCAGATTAAGAGATATGGTACATGGTTATGAGAGTGATGACTGATATGACACTTCAGTCCTCGTACTAGTATCCGATGGGATAGGATGAGTATATGGACCTCATGAGTCCCCCATGGGTAACGTGACAGCTACTGCAGCAGCGTGTGTGTACCAGGTACATGTAGCACTTGCATTCATACATACATCATTTGCATTTCATTTCAGTCTTACTCTTATTGGTGGTTCCGCGTTGTGTGTACTCGGTATTGATGTCTAGTAGACTTGATGAACTCTTGGTTATTATTGCTGGAATAAGTATTGGGTATGGAACAATCCTCTAAAACAGAAATGTGTAAAGGTAAAGTGGGTAAGGTTGGTATGTGTGGATGTGTGCCTTTTCTGTAAATTATTTGTATCAAAGGTTAGTGTTTAGTAGACTTGTTGCATGTTCATCATGATGCAATGATGTGTGTGCTAAATGCATGAATGTATAAATATCATTGTGTGGAAGTATAGTACGTGTATTCTTGACTTGTGTAAGGGGAAAGATCATTAGGAGGGTTATCAACTAGAATGACCGTAAATACAAGGTATCATAATGCAACTACAAGGTTAAGACTAATAAATAGTTAATTAGGGCATGATAAATAACTTACCTAACGGACTGGGTCAGGTAAAGTATTAAACGACATTATTCCCCGGGTAGAGGGTTGGATCTTTGAGTGCCAAGGTAAGAGTCGTTATGTGCTAAATGCCTTATCTGTGTTTGACTAAAACTGATACTTGAGTGTTAAGTAGACCATAAAGGATTTGATAACTAGCATGTTAATTGAATTAGCACATATTGTAGAGTCAAATTGATGCTTAAATCTGTTACGTGACTTTCGTCGTTGTCAGGCTATAATGCCTACGGGGGTACATTGTGTACTCATGCTACACTTGCTGCATCTTTTATTGAATGCAGGTATTCGGTCTATTCAAGTTTCAGCTTGGAGCATGAGAGAGTGAGGCATGCCATCTTTCTGGTAGCCTTGGTCTCCATCTGGTTAGGTCTCCCCTATCATCTAGGGTGGCGTTATTTTATTCTGTCATTATTGTATCTTAGAGTCCTTGTACTAGTGACACCAGGTTTTGGGGTAGAAACGATTGTATTCGATAAAGCTTTATAATTTTTTAAAGTTCATTGGTATAAAGGTATTTTTTTTGTATTTTTTCCACACTTTGAGTTTAATATCCTTTCGTTATTAGAGGTTGGTGGTTCTCCTACGGTTAGTGTAGGTGCCCTCACGGCACAATGGGGTTTTAGGTCATGACAAATTGGTATTAGAGCTCTAGGTTCACCGGTCTCACGAATACAAAGACAATGTGTAGTAGAGTCGCGCGGACTGGTACGATGATGTCCGTATCCATCCTCGAGTAGATATGAAGCATTTTAGGAATTATTCCCTTCTTCCATTCTTATCGTTCTCCCTCATTTTTGTTTTATACTTGGTTGACTCAAATTGGTATCTAGTAAATTCCAATTGGTATATGATCTTGACCCTCGTTCTAGGTGGGTCATTTGTAGTAATTATGTCTGAAAGCTATCGCAAATTTTTAAAACTGCCTAAATCTTATTTCTATTCTGATTCAAGGGTCCCGCCCAAGCGAAAGTATTTTCGCATTTGCAGGCCCGCACCAACGAATGGTGGGTCGTCGGAGCGAGCACCCTGTTGTGTCACTAAGTCCGCCTCGGTGAAGTGTGGTCCGTCGTGGCGAACTTGCACTTGCGTAATATCTTCTGCTGCAGCGGAAATCTGTGTCCTGTTTGAAATCCGCCCCTGCATAATTTTTTCCGCCTAGGCGAGCCCGCCTTAGTGGATACCATTTCCTCTCTAGCGAAACCACTGGGCAGCAACCAGTAAGTTCTGCCACTTTTTATGATTCTTCACATGTGTAATGATAAATATATACCATGGACAATAAAATCATAGCCAAAACAACAAGAAAAATTTAGATAGACAAATACCCAAAAATATTCGATAATGTTAATGAAACAGACACGAGAAACTAGCTATGAATATCCGAATTATCCAAGCAATAAAAAAATAAAGCAAGCGAACCAAAGAAAATATCCAAACATGCAACAAGCACGAGAAAAAAATAAATTATTTGAAATAAAGCCCAACACGGGCTAACCACAAATACCAAGCACGGGCTCACTCCCGTATTCTAGAACTAGTCGCCTCACCACCTCCCTTGGTGATGTTGCCGCTATCATCTGCTTTGTGCATGAAGGAATAATCCTAATCATCATGATCGTCCTCCACGTGAAGGGGGTTCTTGTAGTCCAAATATTTGAACAAGCCCTTAATACCTCTCCACATCTTCACGAGAAATTTGCCCCTGGACTTGTTCCTCTTCCTCTCCTTCTTAAATCGCAGAGATCACCATGGTCCTTGGCCAAATCTTTGTAAGCCGTCTCCAAAGTACCAACCGAGGTCTGAAGGGTTGTCTGTGCCTCAAAATATTATTTCATCTCCTCTCAGGAGAAGTAGTCGGTAGAGACACCCAAGAACTAAGCCCGACAGAAGGCCTAGGAAACCCAACAACTAAGTCTCTAATCTCCTGCAACTGAGAACCCATGACACCAAGTGGCCCCTGCGACTTAGACCCATCATCGGCATCACCATCACCGCTCACATTCAAGTCAACCTTCATCTTCTTACTCTTCACCAGTGTACCCGCCCGTGACACCTCGAGCGGGTGGAATACCCCCTCAGGATCGATCAAGTCATCATCAGGCTTATTCGGCACATTTTTCCTCCGGCACAACTCAGTAATCAAGAAAGGAAAATCAGACTCGCCCATCCCTTAATCAGGTAATCCTTCCACTCAGAAATGATATGGTGGCCCATATTCACCGGGACACCATCCAGTATGCAAGCTATCATCAGAGCTCGAACGTACAGAACGTCAGATTTGTTTCTAGAAGGCCGCACCCTACTGACGATGATACTCTTCCACCTCTTAGCCTCAGTATTGAAATATTTGTTAGTGATCCCTGATTTCTTGTGGGTACATGTGATCTTGTTCATGTGCTCCTCAGCCACCAGATGTGACACCAACCACTCTCTATTGCCACAATCTTCTTTGGCACTCATATGTTCCAGTGGGTGGTTTGGTAATCCATAAAATATTATTAATCACGCCGGCCTTGATTTGCACCACCTTGCCCCGAATCCTTATCTCTAAATTTGGCCCCGACAATCTCACCCGCTTCAGATTGGCATAAAACTTTCTTATCCATTCTTCGTTGGCCTTGAAAGGGGATGAAGAAAAGCAACTCCGACCTATATGCATCAATCGGTTATAAAATTCTGGAAGAAGCTCTTCTACACCAGTCAAGTCTATGCCCATCTCTCAATAGCTTATTATCCATCAGATCTGCATAGTACCGGTTCTGACAATCTCTGGACATAAACTAGACATAATTATAATTACCCGCGGGCTCCTCATCAATAAGTCAATAGTTTTGGGCAAGGTTGTCCATTGATTTCAAAAAAATTTCCCCAAATAGACCTGCATTTATTCAATTCTATGTCAGTTCAGCGATAGAGTCATGTGAATCATGCTATTATGTGTCTAACGAGCCAAAAGAACCAATAAAATTTCACCCAAGTGGGCCGGTGCAAAGCTACTATTTTAGCATTGCCACTGTGTTATTTCCGCTTCACCGAAATGGCCTTCCACTAGAGTGAAGCCTCCCTAATGAGGAAAGTGTCTGCTTCAGTGGAAACCATGTGTCTCTAGTCATTTCTTTTTGGCGAAGCCTTTTGCGCCTTAGCAGATCTGCTCTAGTGGAGGGTCATCCGTCAGAGTGAGATCGTCGTCTTAGACCACCCCACTAGAAAATTTAGGGATTTCACCCTGATTTTGGTAGGAAAATCCTTCCCCTTAGTTCGTGTGTGTGTATACATGAAATGTAGAACCCTGTTATTCTGTTATTTGACCCGATCTGTAAAACTACACTTGTGACAAACCCCACCCAACAATTTTCCACAAGTTTCATGAATTTATCTACCCACCATCATACTTCTACCCTAGCATAAGAAGATATAGTGTGTAGTGCGAAGTTTTAGAAACATACCAAGAGGTGAACTTGAGCAGTGAGAGTTGTGAGAGAGCTTTGGGTGACTTAGTATGCGTGCTGTCGTTGGGTTGACTCCGGCGTGTCAGAAGGGGACTGGGGCAGAGGGTATGGGGATAAAACTATCTTATCCATTCTTCGTTGGCCTTGAAAGGGGATGAAGAAAAGCATCTCCGACCTATATGCATCAGTCGGTTATAAAAGTCTGGAAGAAGCTCTTCTACACCAGTCAAGTCTATGCCCATCTCTCAACAGCTTCTTATCCATCAGATTTGCACAGTACCGGTTCTGACAATCTCTGGACATAAACTAGACAGAATTATAATTACCCGCGGGCTCCTTATCAATAAGTCAATAGTTTTGGGCAAGGCTGTCCATTGATTTCAAATTGTTTTCCCCAAATAGACCTGCATTTATTCAATTCTATGTCAATTCAGCAATAGAGTCATGTGAATCATGCTATTATGTGTCTAACGAGCCAAAAGAACTAATAAAATTTCACCCAAGTGGGCCGGTGCAAAGCTACTATTTTAGCGTTGCCACTATCTTATTTCCGCTTCACCGAAATGGCCTTCCACTAGAGCGAAGCCGCCCCAATGAGGATAGTGTCTGCTTCAGTGGAAACCATGTGTCTCTAGTCATTTCTTATTGGCGAAGCCTTTTGCGCCTTAGCACATCTGCTCCAGTGTAGGGTCATCCGTCAGAGTGAGATCGTCGTCTTAGACCACCCCACTAGAAAATTTAGGGATTTCACTCTGATTTTGGTAGGAAAATCCTTCCCCTTAGTTCGTGTGTGTGTATATATGAAATGTAGAACCCTGTTATGCCGTTATTTTACCCGATCTGTAAAACTACACTTGTGACAACCCCCACCCAACAATTTTCCATAAGTTTCATGAATTTATGTACCCACCATCATACTTCTACCCTAGCATAAGAAGATATAATGTGTAGTCCAAAGTTTTAGAAACATACCAAGAGGCGAACTTGAGTAGTGAAAGTTGTGAGAGAGTTTTGAGTGACTTAGTATGCGTGCTGCCTTTGGGTTAACTCCGACGTGTCAGAAGGGGACTGTGGCAGAGGGTATGAGGAGTTGTGGGTGAGAGGGAGACGAAACTTTTATGTGGGTAGGGTTTCTGAGAATGTTTTTAGTAGGGTAGTTGGGGAGAGGGAGGTTTGGAAATGGGTTTAAGACTTGAGAGTTCAGGTAGAATGGGAAAAGTGAAGGGGGACCAATATGTTTTTGGGGAAACATTTTGAATTATCGTCTTCCGCCTCGACGAACCCTTTCTCTGCCCAAGCGAGTACGTAGGATCGGGTGACTGTGCTGCTTTAGCGAGGTTTACCTCCTTACTAGTTGTCCGCTTTTGTGAACTCGCTTCCGCGGGCGCGAGAGCGCTTCAGTGGATGAATTTTCTGTTGTCGTAGAGTCCTATGATCTAAGTTTACAGCGTATGCGATGTTATTCAGAGGCAATTTTTCTCTTAGCGAGTAGTTGGCCCCATCTATTTGTATGACAGTTTTCATCTCAGACATTATATAACTCTTAAGAAACGTCAGGTCCTCGCTATTCTTTCATGTCGTGAATTCTTGTGCGAGAGTGATTGAATGAGCCTATGTGGTCAGGCGATATTACGAATTCAGTAGTACCGATTATAATGACGAATGTTGACTTACGGTAGTGTGACCAAAGACACAATGCTATACCGCGAATTCTCAAAGTTGAAATTTTCCGCGTAAATAGTCTCTTCCCATAACATGGTGAGAATGAGTAGTTTCCATCGAACAGTCCGAAGTGTCGGTAACGAGGTTTGTGCTATAGACAAGAGTTGGTAACGAGGGGTCCTAGCTGTGTTTGTGTGATGTTGTTTCCTATCCTTGACATACGAAATCGATAAGAATCCTTGTGGGACCAGGTCTTGAGCCCTATCCATTGTACATGCCACTTTTCATTTTTTCCGTTGAAGATGAATGTTCATTTAGTTGGTATCTGATGTAACGACTCGTCTGGTCGTCATGAACCTTCTGCCTATTTTCCTGTTATACCTCTCTTCCATATCACGACCCGACCCGACGGGCCGCGACTGACCGCCCTAATGACGTCATTATCCTGACCTGTCACACATAATCCAACTAACACCTAATGAGTCTGAAATCCGACAGCATAACGCTGCAATAACAACATATGCTAGGGTAGGCAAGCCGACAAGGCTGCCTTTACCCCCGAATGTACCTGCCTCCTGAGGAGTCATAACTAGCCAACACAATACAACAGGTAAGCCGACAAGGCTGCCACTAGATAATATCATATATACACGGGGACACCCCAACACAGAGTACAATAGCATGACTGACCAAAACAGAGTTATAACCCTTACATAAGTACAACCCACAACTGTCTACAGACCTCTATAAGAAGGACAACGACATATGACGGGACAGGGCCCCGTCGTGCCCCTAAATATACATAAATCAAAATAATAGGGTTCCGTTCAAAATGGTAAAGCTCTGGATCAAAGGAGCTTTCCAAACAGCTGCGCAGGAACCTAAACCGGAGGGTCACCAAACTGAGCACCTGTACCTGCGGGCATGAACGTAGCCCCCCGAGGAAAGGGGGTCAGTACGAAATAATGTACTGAGTATGTAAACATGAATTACTGCAAATGAGATCATAAGTAGCCAATGGATAACAAAAGGTCAGTATAAAAATCAGGATCCAAATCCAATTGTGCCTTAAACAATAAAAGTCAGTTGTGCCTTATAAAAATGAGAGTCAAGTCAAGAAAACATGAATGCATGTCCATATACATATATATACCTGTAACGTAACCCGGCCCACTAATACGGGACTCGGTGGAATCATATCGTAACCCGACCCATATTGGGACTCGGTGAAGTCATATCATAACCCGGCCCATTCTGGAACTCGGTAAAGTCATATCATAACCCGGCCTATTCTGGGACTCGGTAAAGTCATATCATAACCCAGCCCATTCTGGGACTCGGTAAACAATGCAAGGCTGTGCACGAACATAACCCGGCCCGGGACTCGGTGAAGTGAAGTAATAACACTTAGCACGAGTAGATTTCATGAGTAACCATATGCAATCAAAATTTTCATTTGACTCCCAATAAAATCATTATAATAATGTTATAATAAACTCTTTACTGGAAAATCATAGGCACTTCTCATAACTAACATCTTTAGGAATTAAACTGTATAAGAATCATGTACGTCCGCCGTACCTTCATTAAATAAAAATCATGCCAAAGAAAGAAGGAATAGTTCACATACCTCTTAGACGAACTAATCAACTCGATATTAGAGTACGTCTCGTTTTAGAACTTCAACCTATAATAATGGTAATACGTTCGTCAATTCTATGATCACTGACATACTTTATATCGAATAACGACTTCCTATTCTATAAAAATTCGGGCAGCACTTCCCTTGTTTATACATGTTTCCATAACTTCCAAACGAGGCTAACAACATCAATAACCAAGCACCAATTAAGGGCACAACCAAAACAGAAACAAAGGGGATTTACAAACCCACTTCTCATGTAAATTTAGCCTCTTAATCCACATTAAAACAGCCCACAAAAATAGTCCATGTTCCAACAACAACGAGGGTAGAATGTGAAGCCTTTCTACACCTTTCTACACCCTTATTCCTTTAGGACTTACATTAGCAATTACCACACTTAAACATGCATAATGGTAACTAAATTTTTAGCATTATAACACCACAAAACAGTCCCTAAAACAGTCCATATCCATCTCAACATGTCCAACGATTTCATGCAAGTTCTTGGCCACAACATGTCATAATTCCATAACTCTTCTCTTAACTCCTAAAATCTAATTCCATATAACTAATTTTAAACTTTAATATCAATGTTTCCTTTCAATTTCATCATGCAATTAGTGATAATAATACAACAATAACCAACGAATCCAACAATCACCAAAATCTGTCCCAAATTGGCAACTAGCCCAAAATTGTCACATGCATTGTTTAAATTCCAAATTTTCCATAACACGAATTCATATCCTTAATTCTAACAACATGCATTCCAATTAAATTATAGAAAGAAGAATTTTATACCTCAAATTCGTCCAAAACAGTCCACAATTTTCTGCCCACTGTTTGTCCGAAATTCCCCACTATTTTCGTATTTCTTTCCCTTTTTTTGTTCACTTCTTCAACTCCAATTGACATGCAAGAGTTCTACAATGTTAATCCATTATCCTTACCCGTTTTTCTTCCAAAATTTTCTTCCAAAAATTTGAAATTTCTGGTCTAATTTTCGGTAAGCAGTGACACGTTTTTGCCACTGTTTTTGGTGTTGTTTTGGCTTCTAATTTTGTGAATAATGTAGTCCAAGAAGAGGAGATAAAAATCTTAAATTGGGTATGGGGTTGGGGGTGATTTTCGGCTAGCAGGGGGTGGGTTTGGAGAAGAGAGGTGAGGTTTTGTTTAAAGTTTAGAATGAAAGAGATGAATGTAGGTTTTAAAATAAAAACAAAATCTGAAATTTATTATTTACACTTTGGCCCCCAAGTTCTTCAATTAATAAATCTCAAACCCACTTTTTTTAATTCCCGAGAATTTCATAAGCCTCGTATCCACAATGTCATAATTTTATAATACATTATTAACCCATATCGGGACTATACAATTTTTTTTATAAGTTTCCAACATCACCCTCATTGTGACCAACATATTTCCGGAATCACATCCTCTTGTATACTAATTTTCGGTATTTGAATCCTATTTCCTTAATTATGTTCTTAATTATCATCTTAATCTTACGAGGTGTACCATTTCATACATTCACTAATGACGTTTTTAGTAGGAATTGTGAGTCAAGTAACTCCCACCGATTGGAAAGAAGATTGATCGCAATAAAGAGTTGCTGAGAAGAGTCTTTTCGCCCCGTTGAAATCGTGTCTGCCCCAGCGAATAAGGAATTTCCGCTCCAGCGGAGCCTCTTTCTGCCCTGGCGCTGGGCGAGGTGTCAAGTACCTTCGCCCTAGCAACCTCTTCTCCACCATAGCGAGTTCGCACCAGCGGAATTGCTTCCACCGCAGTGGAAGTGCTGGCAGTCCTATGATTTAAATGCCCTAAAAATAACTCACTTTCTCCAAATGTTTTAACTTGAGTGAGGGGCTGTCGTAGAGAGATTTTCCTCCATTCTTAGCCTAAGATCTTTATGGAAGGTAAACCCACCTTCCCTTTATGATAGTTTTCCATGGTACTAGTGTTGTGGGTATAGCTTGTAATGGGAGAAGTAAATTAAAAGTTCTTTGATAGTTAAAATGATGGGGGGGGGGGAAAGTTCACGAGGTAAAAGGAATGGGTAAAAGTTGATTTCTTCTAAATAAGTAGATGTGTGGATTAAATGATTGAGTGGTAAGGTTCAATTTGATTATAGAAAACATCTTCTTAAATTGGGGAAAGAACATAAGGTTGTAAAAATGGAGTTTCTATGGTATTATGTAATTGAAGGTCTAAATGAAGTTGCCTTTCAAATGAACTTCGGGTTATGACAAATAATCATGTTTAGAAGCTTTTGAGGAAATAAAGAATGAATTTTGACATCATGAGTCCGGGGTGAAGGTTAGGTATTTTATGTTTGGTGCGGGATTTAATCCTTGTATGTGCTTGCTTGATATTAATACGTAGGATTTACGTGTTAAACTACGTTCGCTATGACAAGCCCGAAGAGTTGGAACCGCGTATTGAGGATCGACCATCTGTGTCTCCTACTCGGCACTGAGGTAGGCTACAGTTTCCTTTGTTGTAGACTCCCATAGAAGTACGTAGTTGTTACAAGTATTAAGGGGTATTGGGCGAGTTTGGGGTCCGACTGTACAGATTGTGATGAACGTTTGTGGGTACCAGTGTATACCTTTGAATAGGGGTGATTTGTGGAATTGACCTCCGTTTGATTTGTGCTTATCACCACTACTTGATTTATTATGCTTATTCATCACACGATTTCGCTTCCCGGGAGACCCCATATACACATAAAATTTATGTGTGTGTAGGCTTATTGTTATGTCATTATGATATTGAAACATGTGGGTACCAATGTATAACTGTGAATAGAGGTGATTTGGGGAATCGACCTTAAGTCAATTCCGATTGCTGCTTTATTTGGGCTTGTCGCCACTACTTCAATTATTATGCTTATTCATCACATGGTTTCCCTTCCCGGGAGACCCCATGTACACACACAATTTATGTGTGTGTAGGCTTATTGTTGTGTCCTTTGATATTGAAACATGTGTGGTGTGGGCTTATGGCCAGGTTGTTATGATATTCTGATTTGACTGGTTATGCATTCATCACTTCACATCTCATCTGAACACTCAAACATAACTGATAAATACTGATAATTTAATTTTGATGATCGCATGGTGTATTCATATTTATCTCATTCATACATTATATATACTTGGCATTGGATTACTGATAAATCGATGAGAATGGCTTGGGAAGTTAGATAAAGAGATATGGTACATGATTATGAGAGTGATGACTGATATGACACTATAACCCTCGTGCTGGTATCCGATGGGATCAGATGGGTATATGGACCTCATGAGTGCTCCATGGGTCATGTGACAGCTACTGCAGCAGTGTGTGTGTACCAGGTACATGTAGCACTTGCATTCATACATACATCTTTCGCATTGCATTTCATTCTTACTCTTGTTGGTGGTTCCGTGTTGTGTGTACTCGGTGTTGATGTCTAATAGACTTGATGAACTCTTGGTTATTGCTGGAATAAGTACTGGGTGTGGAACAATCCTCTAAAATAGAAATGTGTAAAAGTCAGGTGAGTAAGGTTGGTATGTGTGCATGTGTACCCTTTCTGTAAATTATTGGTATCGAATGTTAGTGTTTAGTAGACTTGTTGCATGTACATCGTGATGAAATGATCTGGGTGCTAAATGCATGAATGCCTAAATATCACTGTTTGGAAGTATAGTACGTGCATTCTTGACTTGTGTAGGGGGAGGGGAAGATCATTAGGAGGGTTATCAACTAGCATGACCGTAAATACAAGGTGTCATAATGCAACTAGAAGGTTAAGACTAATATGGTTTTGGGGGAACTTTTTAAATACAAGGGGGAGGTTTGGAAGTAGGTTTAGGAGTTGAGAGTTGAGGAAGAATGGGAAAGTGAATGGGGGAACCGATATGGTTTTGGGGAACTTTTTAAATTATGCGTCTTCCGCCTCGACGAACCCTTGCTGATCGCGTGGTGTATTCATATTCATCTCATCCATACATTATATATACTTGGCATTAGATTACTGATAAATCGATGAGAATGACTTGGGAAGTCAGATTAAGAGATATGGTATATGATTATGAGAGTGATGACTCATATGACACTTCAGCCCTCGTGCTGGTATCCGATGGGATCAGATGGGTATATGGACCTCATGAGTTCTCCATTGGTTATGTGACAGCTACTGCAACAACATGTGTGTTCCAATTACATGTAGCACTTGCATTCATACATTCATCATTTGCATTTCATTCTTACTCTTGTTGGTGGTTCCGTGTTGTGTGTACTCAGTGTTGATATCTAGTAGACTTGATAAACTCTTGGTCATTACTGGAATAAGTAATGTGTGTGGAACAATCCTAAAAAAAAGAAACGCGTAAAGGTTAAGTGAGTAAGGTTGGTATGTGTGCATGTGTGCCCTTTTTGTAAATTATTGGTATCGAAGGTTAGTGTTTAGTAGACTTGTTGCATGTTCATCGTGATGAAATGATCTGTGTGCTAAATTTATGAATGCCTAAATATCACTGTTTGAAAGTATAGTACGTGCATTCTTGAGTTGTGTAGGGGGGAAGATCATTAGGAGGGTTATTAATTAGCATAACTGTAAATACAAGGTGTCGTAATGCAACTAGAATGTTAAGACTACTCAATAGTTAACTAGGGCATGGTAAATAACTTACCTAATGGACTGGGTCGGGTAGAGTATTAAACAGAATTATTTCCCGGGTAGAGGGTTGGATCTTTGAGTGCCAAGGTAAGAGTCGTTATGTGCTAAATTCCTTATCTGTGTTTGACTGAAACTGATACTTGAGTGTTAAGTAGACCATATATCTGTATATGATGACCTACGTGGATGAAAGGATTAGATAACTAGCATGTTAATTGATAGAGTCAACTTGATGGGTGTGAGTAGGGTTTGTGAGAATTATTTTAGTAGGGTAGTTGGGGAGGGGGA
The DNA here is from genome assembly GCA_029783415.1 of Anisodus acutangulus. NCBI lineage: Eukaryota > Viridiplantae > Streptophyta > Magnoliopsida > Solanales > Solanaceae > Anisodus > Anisodus acutangulus. The sequence goes on from CM056501.1 coordinate 3,361,359, forward strand.
GGTTTGGAAGTGGGTTTAGGCTTTGATAGTTGAGGAAGAATGGGAAAAGTGAAGGGGGGACCGATATATTTTTGGGAGAACTTTTTAAATTATGCGTCTTCCACCTCGACGAACCCTTTCTCTGCCTAGCGAGTCCGTAGGAGCGGCGGACTGTCGCTTCAGCGAGGTTTACCTCCTTTCTAGTTGTCCGCTTCTGCGAACTCGTTTCAGCGAGCGCGAGAGCGCTTCAACAGATGATTTTTTTATTGTAGCGGAGTCGCATGATCTAATTTTACAACGTATGCGATGTTATTCAGAGTCGATTTTTCTCTTAGCGAGTACTTGGTCCCATCTGTTTGTATGACAATTTTCATCTCAGACCTTATATAACTCTTAAGAAACGTCAGTTCGTCGCTATTCTTTCATGTAGTGAATTCTTGTGCGAGAGTGATTGAATGAGCCTATGTGGTCAGGCGATATTACAAATTCAGTAGTACCGATTATAATGACGAATGTTGACTTACGATAGTGTGACCAAAGACATAATGCTATACCGTGAATCCTCAAAGTTGAAATTTTCCGCGTAAATAGTCTCTTCCCATAACATGGTGAGAATGAGTAGTTTCCATCGAACAGTCCGAAGTGTCGGTAATAAGGTTTGTGCTATAGACAAGAGTTGGTAACGAGGGGTCCTAGCTGTGTTTGTGTGATGTTGTTTCCTATCCTTGACGTGCGAAATCGATAAGAATCCTTATGGGACCAGGTCCTGAGCCCTATCCATTGTACATGCCACCTTTCATTTTTTCCGTTGAGGATGAATGTTTATTTAGTTAGTATCTGATGTAACGACTCGTTTGGTCGTCATGAACCTTCTGCCCATTTTCCCGTTATACCTCTCTTCTATACATTCACTAATGACGTTTTTAGTAGGAATTGTGAGTCAAGTAACTCCCACCGATTGGAAAGAAGATTGATCGCAATGAAGAGTTGCTGAGAAGAGTCTTTTTGCCCCGTTGAAATCGTGTCTGCCCCAGCGGATAAGGAATTTCCGCTCCATCGGAGCCTCTTTCAGCCCTGGCGCTGGGCGAGGTGTCAAGTACCTTCGCCCTAGCAACCTCTTCTCCACCACAGCGAGTTCGCACCAGCGGAATTATTTCCGCCGCAGTGGAAGTGCTGGCAGTCCTATGATTTAAATGCCCTAAAATAGCTCACTTTCTCCAAATGTTTTAACTCGAGTGAGGGGCTGTCGTTGAGAGATTTTCCACCATTCTTGGCCTAAGATCTTTATGGAATGTAAACCCACCTTCCCTTTATGATAGTTTTCCATGGTACTAGTATTGTGGGTATAGCTTGTAATGGGAGAAGTAAATTAAAGGTTCTTTAATAGTTAAAATGATGGGAACAAGAGTTCATGAGGTAAAAGGAATGGGTAAAAGCTGATTTCGTCTAAATAAGTAGATGTGTGGATTAAATGATTGAGTGGTAAGGTTCAATTTGATTATAGAAAACTTCTTCTAAAATTGGGGAAAACCTAGGGTTATAAAAATGGAGTTTTTATGGTATTATGTAATTGAAGGTCTAAATGAAATTGCCTTTCAAATGAACTTTGGGTTATGACTAATAATCACGTTTAGAAGCTTTTGAGGCAAAAAAGAATGTGTTTTTACATCGTGGGTCCGGGGTGAAGGTTAGGTATTTTACGTTTGGTGAGGGATTTAATCCTTGTATGTGCTTGCTTGATATTAATACATAGGATTTACGTGTTAAACTACGTTTGCTAAGAGAAGCCCGAAGAGTTAGAACTGCGCATTGAGGATCGACCATTTGTGGCTCCTACTCGGCACTGAGGTAGGCTACAGTTCCCTTTGTTGTAGAGTCCCATAGAAGTACGTAGTAGTTACAAGTATTATAGGGTATTGGGCGTGTTTGGGGTCCCACTCAGCCATTTTGTGTTGAACGTTTGAGTGGGTACCGGTGTATAACTTTAAATAGGGGTAATTTTTGTCGATTCCGACTGTTGCTTTATTTGGACTTGTCACTACTACTTGATTTATTGTGCTTATTTATCACACGATTTCCCTTCCCGGGAGACCCTATGTACACACAAAATTTATGTGTCCGTAGGCTTGTTGTTATGTCCTTATGATATTGAAACACATGGGAATTGATGTATAACTGTGAATATAGGTGATTTGGGTAATCGACCTTAAATCGATTCCGATTGCTACTTTATTTGGGCTTTTCGCCACTCCTTGATTTATTGTGTTTATTCATCACATGGTTTCCATTCCCTAAAGACCCCATGTACACATAAAATTTATGTGTGTGTATGCTTGTTGTTATGTCCTTTTGATATTGAAACATGTGTGGTGTGGGCTTATGGCCAGGTTGTTATAATATTCTGATTTGACTGGTTATGCATTCATCACTTCACATCTTGTCTGAACACTCAAACATAACTGATAAATACTGATAATTTGATTTTGCTGATCGTATGGTGTATTCATATTCATCTCATTCATACATTATATATACTTGGCATTGGATTACTGATAAATCGATGAGAATGACTTGGGAAGTCAGATTAAGAGATATGGTACATGATTATTAGAGTGATGAATGATATGACACTTCAGCCCTCGTACTGGTATCCGATGGGATCAGATGGGTATATGGACCTCATGAGTTCTCCATGGGTTATGTGACAGCTATTGCAACATCATGTGTGTTCCAATTACATGTAGCACTTGCATTCATACATACATCATTTGCATTTCATTCTTACTCTTGTTGGTGGTTCCGTGTTGTGTGTACTCGGTGTTGATGTCTAGTAGACTTGATAAACTCTTGGTTATTGCTGGAATAAGTATTGTGTGTGGAACAATCCTAAAAAATGAAATGCGTAAAGGTCAAGTGAGTAAGGTTGGTATGTGTGCAAATGTGCCCTTTCTGTAAATTATTAGTATCGAAGGTTAGTGTTTAGTAGACTTGTTGCATGTTCATCATGATGAAATGATATGTGTGCTAAATTTATGAATGCCTAAATATCACTGTTTGAAAGTATAGTACGTGCATTCTTGAGTTGTGTAGGGGGGAAGATCATTAGGAGGGTTATTAACTAGCATAACTGTAAATACAAGGTGTCGTAATGCAACTAGAAGGTTAAGACTACTCAATAGTTAACTAGGGCATGGTAAATAACTTACCTAATGGACTGGGTCGGGTAGAGTATTAAACAGAATTATTTCCCGGGTAGAGGGTTGGATCTTTGAGTGCCAAGGTAAGAGTCGTTATGTGCTAAATTCCTTATCTGTGTTTGACTGAAACTGATACTTGAGTGTTAAGTAGACCATATATCTGTATATGATGACCTACGTGGATGAACGGATTAGATAACTAGCATGTTAATTGATAGAGTCAACTTGATGGGTGTGAGTAGGGTTTGTGAGAATTATTTTAGTAGGGTAGTTGGGGAGGGGGAGGTTTGGAAGTGGGTTTAGGCTTTGATAGTTGAGGAAGAATGGGAAAAGTGAAGGGGGGACCGATATATTTTTGGGGGAACTTTTTGAATTATGCGTCTTCCACCTCGACGAACCCTTTCTCTGCCTAGCGAGTCCGTAGGAGCGGCGGACTGTCGCTTCAGCGAGGTTTACCTCCTTTCTAGTTGTCCGCTTCTACGAACTCGTTTCAGCGAGCACGAGAGCGCTTCAACAGATGAATTTTTTATTATAGCGGAGTCGCATGATCTAAGTTTACAGCGTATGAAATGTTATTTAGAGTCGATTTTTCTCTTAGCGAGTACTTGGCCCCATCTGTCTGTATGAAAATTTTCATCTCAGACCTTATATAACTCTTAAGAAACGTTCGGTCCTCGCTATTCTTTCATGTCGTGAATTCTTGTACTAGAGTGATTGAATGAGCCTATGTGGTCAGGCGATATTACAAATTCAGTAGTACCGATTATAATAACGTATGTTGACTTACGGTAGTGTGACCAAAGGCATAATGCTATACCGCAAATCCTCAAAGTCAAAATTTGCCGCGTAAATATTCTCTTCTCATAACATAGTGAGAATGAGTAATTTCTATCGAACAATCCGAAGTGTCGGTAACAAGGTTTGTGCTATAGACAAGAGGTTGTAACGAGGGGTCCTAGCTGTGTTTGCGTGATGTTGTTTCCTATCCTAGAAGTGCGAAATTGATAAAAACCCTTGTGGGACCAGGTCCTGAGCCCTATCCATTGTACATGCCACTTTCCATTATTTTTGTTGAAGATGAATGTTTGTTTAGTTGGTATCTGATGTAACGACCCGTCTGGTCATCATGAACCTTCCGCCCATTTTCCTGTTATATCTCTCCTCCATGCATTCACTAATGACGTTTTTAGTAGGAATTATGAGTCAAGTAACTCCCACGGATTGGAAAGAAGATTATTCGCAATGAAGAGTTGCTGAGAAGAGTATTTTCGCCCCGGTGAAATCGTGTCTGCCCCAGCGGATAAGGAGTTTCCGCTCCAACGGAGCCTTATTCTGCCCTGGCGCTGGGCGAGGTGTCAAGTACCTTCGCCCCAACAACTTCTTTCTCCACCACAACGAGTTCACACCAGCGGAATCATTTTCGCCGCAGTGGTAGTGCTGGCAGTCCTATGATTTAAATGCCCTAAAAATAGCTCACTTTCTCTAAATGTTTTAACTCGAGTTGGGGGCTATCCTAGAGAGATTTTCCTCCATTCTTAGCCTAAGATCTTTATGGAAGGTAAACCCACCTTCCCTTTATCATAGTTTCCATGGTACTAGTTTTGTGGGTGTAGCTTGTAATGGGAGAAGTAAATTGAAGGTTTTTTGATAGTTAAAATGAAATGAACAAGAGTTCATGAGGTAAAAGGAATGGGTAAAAGTTGATTTGTTCTAAATAAATAAATGTGTGGATTAAATGATTGAGTGGTAAGGTTCAATTTGATTATAGAAAACCTCTTCTTAAATTGGGGAAAGAACCTAGGGTTGTAAAAATGGAGTTTTTATGGTATTATGTAATTGAAGGTCTAAATGAAATTGCCTTTCAAATGAACTTCTGATTATGACTAATAATCACGTTTAGAAGATTTTGAGGCAATAAAGAATGAATTTTTACATCATGGGTCCGGGATAAAAGTTAGGTATTTTACATTTGGTGAGGGATTTAATCATTGTATATGCTTGCTTGATATTAATACGTAGGATTTACGTGTTAGACTACGTTCGCTACGAGAAGCCCGAAGAGTTAGAACCGCGCATTAAGGATCGACCGTTAGTGGCTCCTACTCGGCACTAAGGTAGGATACAGTTTCTTTTGTTGTACTCCCATAGAAGTACGTAGTTGTTACAAGTATTAAGGGGTATTGGGCGTGTTGGGGTCCCACTCAGTCAATTGTGATGAACGTTTGAGTGGGTACCAGTGTATAACTGTGAATAGGGGTGATTTGATACATCGACATTAAGTCGATTCCGACTGCTGCTTTATTTGAGCTTGTCTCCACTACTTGATTTATTGTGCTTATTCATCACACGATTTCCCTTCCCCGGAGACCCCATGTACACACAATATTTATGTGTATGTAGGCTTGTTGTTATGTCCTTATGATATTGAAACATATGGGAACTGATGTATAACTGTGAATAGGGGTGATTTGGGTAATCGACCTTAAGTCGATTCCGATTTCTGCTTTATTTAGGCTTGTCGCCACTACTTGATTTATTGTGCTTATCCATCACATGGTTTCCCTTCCCGGGAGACCCCATGTACACACATAATTTATGTGTGTGTAGGATTGTTGCTGTGTCCTTATGATATTAAAACATGTGGGTACCGATGTATAACTGTGAATATGGGTGATTTGGGTAATCGACCTTAAGTCCATTCCGATTGCTGCTTTATTTGGGCTTGTCGCCACTACTTGATTTATTGTGCTTATTCATCACATGGTTTCCCTTCCCGGGAGACCCCATGTACACAAAGAATTTATGTGTGTGTAGGCTTGTTGTTGTGTCCTTATGATATTGAAACATGTGTGGTGTGGGCTTATAGCTAGGTCGTTATGATATTCTAATTTGACTGGTTATGCATTCATTACTTCATATCTCATTTGAACACTCAAAAATAACTGATATCCTAATTTTACTAATCGCACGGTGTATTCATATTTATCTCATTCATACATTATATATATTTGGCATTGGATTAGTGATAAATCGATGAGAATGGCTTAGGAAGTCAGATTAAGAGATATGGTACATGATTATGAGAGTGATGACTGATATGACACTTCAGCTCTCGTGCTGGTATTCGATGGGATCAGATGGGTATATGGACCTCATGAGTCCTCCATGGGTCATGTGACAGCTACTGCAGCAGCGTGTGTGTACCAGGTACATGTAGCACTTGCATTCAGACATACATCCTTCGCATTGCATTTCATTCTTACTCTTATTGGTGGTTCCGTGTTGTGTGTACTCGGTGTTGATGTCTAGTAGACTTGATGAACTCTTGGTTATTGCTGGAATAAGTATTGGGTGTGGAAAAATCCTCTAAAACAGAAATGCGTAAAGGTCAAGTGAGTAAGGTTGGTATGTGTGCATGTGTGCCCTTTCTGTAAATTGTTGGTATCGAAGGCTAGTGTTTAGTAGACTTGTTGCATGTTCATCGTGATGGAATGATCTGTGTGCTAAATGCATGAATGCCTAAATATCACTATTTGGAAGTATAGTACGTGCATTCTTAACTTGTGTAGGGGAGGGGGGCAAGATCATTATGAGGGTTATCAACTAGCATGATCGTAAATACAAGGTGTCGTAATGCAACTAGAAGGTTAAGACTAATAAATTGTTAACTAGGCATGGTAAATAACTTACCTAATGGACTGGGTTGGGTAGAGTATTAAATGAAAGTATGCCCCGGGTAGATGGTTGGATCTTTGAGTGCCAAGGTAAGAGTCGTTATGTGCTAAATGCCTTATCTGTGTTTGACTGAAACTGATACTTGAGTGTGAAGTACCATATATTTGTATATCATGACCTACGTGGATGAACGGATTAGATAACTAGCATGTTAATTGAATTAGCACTTATTGTAGAGTCAACTTGATGCTTAAACATGTTACGTGACTTTCGTCGTTGTCGAGCTATGATGCCTACAGATGTACGTTGTGTACTCATGCTACATTTGCTGCATTTTTTACGTGGATGCAGGTATTCGGTCTATTCAGGTTGCAGCTTGGAGCACGGGAGAGTGAGGCAGGCCATCTTTCTGGTAGCCTTGGTCTCCATCTGGTCAGGTCTCCCCTATCATCCAGGGCAACGTTATTTTATTCTGTCATTATTGTATCTTAGAGTCCTTGTACTAGTGACACCAGGTTTTGTGGTAGAAATGATTGTATTCGATAAAGCTTTGTAATGTTTTAAAGTTCCTTGGTATAAAGGTATTCTTTTCGTATTTCCGCACTTAATTTAATATCCTTTCGTGATTAGAGGTTGGTGGTTCTCCTACGGTTAGTGTAGGTGCCCTCACGGCACAATGGGTTTTTGGGACGTGACACGAAGCTTCTAAAACAGTCCCCAATAGAATTTGTTGTGGACTGATCAATTACATCCTGCTATGCGTCTCAATGCAGACAAATGAGGAATACTAAGCGAAAACCTCCCGGTTACAAGGACTCTTAATTTCCCTTGATGTACTAGTTAGAAATTATATGTGCTTGAATCAGATATTTACCTCTACCCGAGTTTATTGTAACATTAACAACAAGAAGCCGCCTAGAAAGCAAGAGTTTCCCAAAAAATAGCTCCAATGGAACCTAAAATTGATCAAGAAGCTCATGATTTCTAAATAGTGACAATACTTTCCACATTGAGAAGAAACAACAACTTAGCCTACTTAGTGATATAAATCACTTCCTGTATGCAATTTTATTGGTGAACATGGACAGTTATTTGTTAAATCAGCTGAGTTCAAAATGTTCTGAAAGAAAATAAACTTGCAGCAAGATACATCTGTGCCGCAGCAAATTCCAAGTTGACATTCTATCAAGAAACAGTTCGATGACTGACAGCGCATACTGTCTTCCAATTTGTTAGGATAACGATTACAGGAGTTCAGCTAATAAAATGAAAAGGAAAATACACTGCTAAGAACAAGAATGGAGGATGAGAAAGAGAGGGGATGGAAAGGAAATATTTTCTTAGCCTAAAAACATAATCTGCACTGCAGATCACAGAAACCATTCAAATCCATAGTCAATTGATGGTAACTTTTTACCACAGAATTAAAAATGTAACACAAATTTGAGTAAAAAGGTGCAATCAATTAGAAAAAAGGAAGTGCAGCCCGGTGCACAAAGCATCCCGCGTTAGCAGGGTCGGGGAAGGACCGCAACCCAAGGGGTGTGATGTGGACAGCCTACCTAATGCAAGTATTAGTGGCTTCTTCCACGGCTCGTAGAGCAGTCACTGACAGGTACATCATGTCACGTACAATTCTCTCAGGTCAATATGCAAAGTTAGCAATCATTTCCCGGAAACCAAAGCTAATATCATCAAAAATGCAGTTATCAGCTAAGACTACTTTTCAGAAAATTAACTCTGCGAGGGGTTGGCAAAATTGCTTTCATTGTTGAATGGAGTGACTATATATTATGTTCATTCACATATATCAACCAATTCAACATATACCGGAGCCATGAGTTTGGCAGTATTGGAGGCTTAGCTTTGCTCCCATGGCTGCACCGACAAAAGGCATGAGAGCAGAGAAACGTTTAAGTGTTGGAATCACAACAAAGAAGTTTTAAAAATGAGCATTTCAGCCATGATTTGTATATACCCCAAATATGGTGGAATAGTGAGTCTTCTCTTTTCTCCAACATGCATACCTGTAAGGTTATAGTTTAGCCACCCATAATAGAACGCCTAAGATATAAAGGAAATAATTTCAGTCCATGTGAACATGGGAAGAGACTAACAAAATCCACCAAAACTGTATATACTCATCTGTTTATCCAGACAACTCAAGAGCAGAGTGTGTGATAGTAGAGAGAGAGACATAGACAAAATTTATGGGGAGCTCCAGCAATGTGTGAGCCAACAACAAGTCATGTATCTCTTAATTTGATAATGTAATAAATTTTGACCAGGACAAAAGGAAGGATCATTCAGTAGCATGGCGTTTACACTATTCAGCATCTCTATCTGAATTTTCAAATATAGTCACCTGCTTTCCTGGAGAAGCTACTTTTCCGTCTGGTTTTCCCTTTACCAGCACCTCAACAGTCATTCCATCCGGTAATGTATGTATTTGAAATGATGTGGCACTCTCATTGATCTCCTTAGAACTAGCAACTGCGTGAGATGGTATACAACGATTTTCTTGGTTTTTGATCTTCCTTTTCTTTTTTTCTTTCTCTCCTGAGAATGGGGACTTATGTTTGAAGCTCTGCATTTTCAAAGCGCAAGTCATCAATTAGACAAGAAACTAAATGTAAGACACTACCAGAAACCATCCATAAAGGTTCAGCAGTAAATAGAAGAAGATAAAATATTAATGCAAAGATCATAGGACATCGGTGAAAAACCATAATACGCCTTGAAGAATTCCTACCAGACTTTACTTAAATTTATTTGATCATAATACATCTTGTGAGAATGCAATCCAAGTAATACTGTCAAAAAGGAAAAACTTGAAAGAAATAATAAAAAGGCTTACTTTCCAGTGATTGGTTTCCGACATCCAATTGTAGCGGGTTGAGAATTTCCTTCATTCCTAGCCTTTGGTGTATCTTCCTTGAGTCCGCTATCAGTTGCTATATTACAAAAGCCTTGTTTTGCTTAAGAAAACACATTTCTTGAAAATTTACGACTGAGCAAGTGGATATTTCCATGTGACATGAATCAACTCATAGAATTAGAACTCTTCATACATAGGTATTCAGGGAACGGAACATATGCATACATTTCTTTAAATGTAATGTATACCCACTCGCAGATACTTCAGGTACAAACAAAGCACTAACCTTTTCTAGTAGCTAACAAACTTTCTTGAATGGTCTATTTTAGAGTTTAACATCACAGAGGTAAAAAAAAGTAAAAAAAAATCTTTGAACATTCTCCTCATTGCAAAGCTTGGGTAGCTAGTAAATAAAATGCTGTTCTGGAGGTATAAATTAAGGCAACCTATATTGCGTCAACTTATCCTACTACAGGTTCCTTATAGTGATGAGACTACTATGATTGAAATACTATACTACAACCTAAGTTGCACGGACTCTTCGTTTTTTATGCTGAAATAGTCTCGACACGAGACTGGGACGGGTGGATAAGTCTCGGATTTGGTCAACCAACTTCGGATTCTTTGACCGGAGTCCGTGGACAAATTTGGGGGGAAAATTGAGATTTTAATTTCTCAAATGAAAGATAAAACATATATAAGACATGGGAAATGACATATCTTCAATATTATAGTCCTTTTATCTCATATTTTCAGGCCAAACAGAAGAAACCAAGAATTGTGGGGGTCGTGTTCTGAGTTTGGACTTCTGGTCCTTTTATAGCTCTATTTTTATCATTTTGAATTTTCTTAGCCGACTACCCGCACTGTTGGAAATTTGCCTTTGGCGGGAGTTGCGACCGACCAACTTTAACGGCTTAAACACTAGTGTTACGTATGTTGGAGAATTCGGTTCTTCACACATGCATGATCTACTAAGTACGTAGATAACCGTAGGGCCAAGAATCGTCAAATTTCATTGAGAAATGAGAGAGATATTGGTCCACGAAGTGAGGTGTTTGAAGCATGGAAAGTGTGGTGTTGTGTTCAATTCTCCCTCATCGGTAGAGGAAGAGAGAATTGTTGTGTATATAAGACTCGAAATTGGTTTGGGGTTTGGGACCCCAAGGGGTATCCCATGTGTTTAAAGGAGGGAGGACCTAGATGTGCTTCGGTTCGAGGAAAGACCACACGCGCGCCGCCGCCGCGCGCCCGTCAGGTCCGGTTCCGATTCCGGGTTCACGGATTCACGGGTTCACGGGCCTTCTGATATTATCTTTTTGGGCCAGAGAACTTTGCCAGAAGTACAGTTTGATCCCAGAAGTTTCAGATGTACAGTTTGGTCCCTGAAGTTTTCAGAAAATCAGAATTTCGACGGTCAAAACAGAAACGCCCAAGCACTCAATTCAACCATTTATTTTGGCTGAATTACTCCTCCTATAATGGTCAAATCCGTTGGTCTTTCACCATTTATTTTGGTGGCTTTACTACCTCCATAATGGCCATTATTTGGCCAATAATGGTTGTTATGGGGGCAGTTAAACAGCCCTCCCTCACCTATATAAACACTCCCTTACACCATTGTTGAGCACTACAAATAACAGTTTATACAACTCACGAAAATACACAACCAAAACAGTTTTCTTCCTACAACTTCCAAGCATCATTTCGTTACTCAATATTCTTCACGGTAGCATTTGAGTTTCCTTTGCTCAAGTGTTCCATTGCTGTTTTATCTTGGGAGACAAATTGTCCAGGACGTATAAAGGATACATACGGGGCAATATTGTCTTAAGGACAGAGTGTCACACTCGACTAGTCGGTCGGCTTCAGGAAGGACACGGATGACGGCGTTTGGACATATCTGTCAGGATCTGTCAGAGACATAAGACCGTATGGCAGTTGATCATCACGGGTGTCACTTCCTTATTTACTAACTAAGGGACTACTCGGAGATCAAGTGTTCTGCTTGTCTAGGGGAATGGGCTTAAAACCCAAAATATACGGACCAATACAGTGGTAACCCAACCTTACTAACTGGAGATCCCAGTAATTTGGTTCAATGGGAAAACTAAGTTGTAAAGGTTCAGTTGATCGCTTCAGTAGGAGCATGAGCACTTCGGATAGTGATTTCTGAAAAGAAACACCAAATCCAAAGTCGTTCCCGCGATAGACGTTAAGTGCTAACTGCAGTGTGGGTAAAGGTTAAGTTTTCAAAACCTGTAATGCTCCTCAACAGTTGAGGTTAGGTTTTTGGGAAACCTTTAATGGTTCCTAACACTTGTGAAGTGGGGTATAGCAGGATACATTGTAGGAGGCCACCTATTTAAGTGCGAGGACGGGCCGCCTCAAAATGAACGCACTTAAGAATCCAAGACGTTGTCCATGGCCAAAACGGACAAAACATTACGAAGAAGAGAGTAAGGGAATTTGTTGTGTTGGTACCATTGACTTGGCTTACACTAAACACTGACGGTTCAAGACATCACGTTCACCGCGCAGTAAGTAAGTCCGATGGTATTCAACTATGGAAGTTCAAAGCTGAAGCTACCTCTCCTTATGCAACATCGGTCCGCTGAAATATTACTGGAAATGGAAAAAGCACCATGTGAGTGCGCCAAAATCTCTTTCAAGAGGGGATTGTTGGAAATTTGCCTTTGGCGGGAGTTGCGACCGACCAACTTTAACGGCTTAAACACTAGTGTTACGTATGTTGGAGAATTCGGTTCTTCACACATGCATGATCTACTAAGTACGTAGATAACCGTAGGGCCAAGAATCGTCAAATTTCATTGAGAAATGAAAGAGATATTGGTCCACGAAGTGAGGTGTTTGAAGCATGGAAAGTGTGGTGTTGTGTTCAATTCTCCCTCATCGGTAGAGGAAGAAAGAATTGTTGTGTATATAAGACTCGAAATTGGTTTGGGGTTTGGGACTCCAAGGGGTATCCCATGTGTTTAAAGGATGGAGGACCTAGATGTGCTTCGGTTCAAGGAAAGACCACACGCGCGCCGTCGCCGCCCGCCCGTCCGGTTCCGGTTCAAAGTTCCGAGTTCCGGGTTCCGGGTTCCGGGTTCTCGGGTTCTCGGGTTCTCGGGTTCTCGGGTTCTCGAGTTCTCGAGTTCTCGGGTTCACGGGTTCACGGGTTCACGGGCTGTGGGCTGTGGGCTGTGGGCCTTCTGATATTATCTTTTTGGGCCAGAGAACTTTGCCAGAAGTACAGTTTGATCCCAGAAGTTTCAGATGTACAGTTTGGTCCCTGAAGTTTTCAGAAAATCAGAATTTCGACGGTCAAAACAGAAACGCCCAAGCACTCAATTCAGCCATTTATTTTGGCTGAATTACTCCTCCTATAATGGCCAAATCCGTTGGTCTTTCACCATTTATTTTGGTGGCTTTACTACCTCCATAATGGCCATTATTTGGCCAATAATAGCTGTTATGGGGGCAGTTAAACAGCTTTCCCTCACCTATATAAACACCCCCTTACACCATTGTTGAGCACTACAAATAACAGTTTATACAACTCACGAAAATACACAACCAAAGCAGTTTTCTTCCTACAACTTCCAAGCATCATTTCGTTACTCAATATTCTTCACGGTAGCATTTGAGTTTCCTTTGCTCAAGTGTTTCATTGCTGTTTTATCTTGGGAGACAAATTATCCAGGACGTATAAATGATACATACGGGGCAATATTGTCTTAAGGACAGAGTGTCACACTCGACTCAGCAAAACCAGTTTCCATTTTTCCATCTTCAACAAAATTGTAATTTCAGTTTTGTGGTTCTATTGTAATTTTCAGATTTCTAGATGAATTATTGAATTTTTGTTTATCCTTTCGAATACTTGTAATAGTTATATACTTCCCGTACTGCTTTATAAAGTACCATAGAGTAAAATCTCTCAACACGCACTTGTATCCATACCTAGATTAGCGTCCCCGAATCTTAAAATTTAGATTTTGCTGAATTTGACACTTGGATCCGTACCTGTATACGGACACCAGCACAGCACTGGAGTCCAAGCAACTTAGACTACAACCATTACTAAAATATATCTTTCTTGAATCTTCACCATGGAGATTACAAAGGCATAGGATCATCATCTTGTTGGCCCATTTCCTGCCATTTAAAGACGAAGAAGTCCAATTAAGCAGATGCTAGCCAGATCCAATTGATAGTACAAGTACTATCACTTATGTAACCCCTACCCTAATTAGAAGACTTATACACCCCCTACTAAAGAGATGACGCCTTAGATAGTTTCATGTAGATGGACCCAATGCAAAATCAGAAAGGGTAGATAAGAGTCACAATGCTTTTGCATTCTAGTGTTTTGGTACTAAAGTTTTTCAGATTACCTTTGAGCTTTAATTAATATATAGGGGAAAACTTTTTAATTCATTTTCCTTGTATGCAGAAAATTTATTTTGGTGGTTTGTTCCTTCAAAGGTTAACTTAGGCAGAAGATTCCTATCCAGTTGGGGTCAAGTTCCTAAAAGTTCAATTCCGCAATAAACTAAGTAAATAAATTTTAAGTTAATTTTGATAGCGTAGATAGAAAGTCTGCAAACTTTTTCAAATAAATTTTACAGAAACTACATTTTCTATCATTTATGCCCCTGCTGAATACCATTTAGAGTTATTCTAAGGAATGTGGATAACAAGGACCCATCAAAGGTAGGCTAATAAATTTTACAGAAACTACATTTTCTATCATTTTTCTTTTCTTTTTTTGGTGTGAGAAGTGAAAATTTATTTGTTGAAATCATCCTAATTAATTTAGCTCACAGACAACACTAACTAACAAGTAGTTGCTTATAACTTGACAAAGCGAACAGGAAGAGATTTTTTATATTGTTGTATTGATATAAAAAGAGGAGGGCTAGACCATACCTCTATTTAAACATACAACTGGTGCCCCAAAAAGAAGGTATGCCTAATGGACAAAAGAATCTATACATTTAACTAACTCTAAAATTAGATTTATGGTACCTAGTCCTAAGACTTGGCATTTGCTCCCTTAGACACATTTAGGGATAGGGAGCTGATCATCTTGATGGTTCTGTCAATGATCATCTTCAACTTGAGATTGTTAGTAGCCTTTGCCTTAAGCATGTTAGCAATCACTTGAGAATCCAGTTCAATTGAAAAATTAGTATATCCTTGAAGTGTACACCAAACTCAGCAGCCAAAACTTCAGCCATGTTGTTACTGTTACACTGTACAGCTATGGAGAAGGCCATTATAAGATTTCCATTTGAATCTCTTGCAATTCCTCCAATACCAGCTTTACCATTGGAGGGGTTATAGCTACCACCAGTATTTACCTTGATGGTGCCTTGACAAGGTTTTTGCCAAAAAAACTTGAGTGATTACAGGAGATGGCCTCAAAAGTTCAATCATTTGACACAGAAGAGGCCACTGCCTATTGATGTCAAGACTTGACACAGGAAGAGATCAAGGCCCAAGAAGAGACCACTGGAAAGGAAACACCACATGTGAAAATCTTGCTGATGCTCATGCACAGCAAGGGACCATAACTATATATAATGATGAATCTCAATAAATAAGGTTGAACATCATTAAATCTATATTTAAGAAAATAAGAAAAAGATAAGTATTGTGTAATCCTTTGCCATCAGTCGTAGACTTACAATTGTCTTGTGGACTGTTTTCTTTCTTCTAATGATTTTCGTTTCGGCTATTCCCAAAATGGTCATCTTTTTGTTCACATGTGTAACTAAACTAGATGAACTATTAAGAAAAAAAAAAGTAGGAGAAAAAGGTATTAAATCACAAAATAAAGTTCTAAGATGACAAATATGAATAATTAAAGAAATCTCTTACTCATGAGTTACACTATACTACTAGTTCTTTTCATTTGGTGGGGTCATTATACTAATTCACCTTATTCTCGTCTAATCGTCCTATGTTATTTTTTTCTAATTTTTGCATAATTCATCCTCATATTTTATCTTTGTAATAAACGATACTTCAGATATTAATTTGACCAAATATTTCAAAGACCTCAAAATATGATCTTTAAAAACTCTTATACATGTGTAGGCCTTTTAACAACTATTACGAGTTAACCAATTAACTAATCATCCTTTATAATTTTAAAAAGGAACATAGTACTTAAGAAGAAAACATACTTGTTGAAACAATTCAAGATAGGTATTGACTAATTGAGAGGGTGCACAAGCATTAAAATGTGATCACTTAACCATCTTAGGAAATAGACGATTGTAAATTTAATAGTAATTATTTTTTAACTTATTTTTAATTTGTTCTGAAAGGACAAATTCTTGAATTTGTATCATAAATTGAAATGAAGAAACTAAAAATGAAAATGAGAAAGAATTATAAAATTTAAGAGAAACAAACCTCCATATTGGAAAGATGTAATCCTTGAGAGGAACCCCCTCAATAATTTCATGTTATACTCATAGTTGCCGTAATCTCTATGTTTACACTACAATGCCGCTTATAATTTGAACAATATGATCATTTTTTACAATAAATTTCCATTTATAGCACTATAATATGGAATATCAAATGATGCCATGAACATGACTATTAATTATTTAGGAGTTATGATAATAAAAAATTATGAAAATAATAAAATTAAAGACCATTAAGTTTTTACATTAAAGAAGAATAGTGGAGGAGTAGTAAATTAAGAGAGTTTAATGAGTGATTTATTTTAAATTTTTCTACATAACACATAAATGGAAAAAATAGGAAAAAAGCCAAAAGAAGGAGAAAAATATAAATAGTAATGGAGGCCATAGAGAGGTGCCACATCACCTTATCTATATAGCATAGCTTTATTATATAAATAGATTTGAGATTATATTCTCTTTCATTTTTTAATTATAACACTTTTTAGCTTAGAGAGTTCGCGTTATGGATAATAGCTCGTTAGATATCTTGCCGCGTCTTAAGTGCCAGATTGGGTTGTGACAGCTAGTTATTAGAGTTATGTAAAAACTGATTCTACTTTTGGTTAACACAAAAGATGTCAATTTGATATTTACAACATTAAGAAATCGAACCAAGTGTAATTTGTATCAGTTTTCTATTTATGAGTGTCGAAAGATACATATTTTAAAAATATATTTATTCTCTTTTTAAATCAAAGGCGTGAATAAAAACTTTTAATAAAAATATCTAACTTCTTTTTAAATTTCATAAAGTCAATATGTAAAGAAATTATTTGTGATTTTGATTAATTTTTTTACGTACTTTGTTATGGATATACCTCATAGAAGTTTTACAGTATAGAGGTATAAGTGTTTGAATTTAAATTATTAAAAATATATTCGAAATTGAATCATATATTAAGGTGTTTAGTGTAATTAATAGTTTAGTTTAAATATCGTAGAATAATGTCATTTTCTAATCAATCAAGCTAATGAATTGTTTGGATTAATTAATCAATACTCATTTATTTATGTCATAGAAAATACTAAGTTTTATCAACACCACATTGATGATGTATGATAGTACAATTTTCAAGTAATTGTACGATGTGTCCTTCAAATAGGTTGGTCTTTAATTTTTGCCCTTCAAAATTAAACGTATGCCTATAGGGGCATAAATTTTTTATCTAACTTGTAAATATTATGATGCGTAACTTATATATTTCAATTTTGAATGGAAAAAATTAAAGACCAGCACAAAATTGGGGAAAAGTGCAAATGACCCTACAATTTTTCCTCAGGAGTATCCGGGCAGTCCCCACATGACCTGCACCAATGGCGGCAGTGCTCAATTGAAATTTAACCGTTTGTCCATAAAAAATATTCATTTTATTTCGGAAAATTTTACTCTTTTCAAAAATAGTGTTTGGTCATGAAAATTTATTTGGAATTTAAAAAACAACCAAAACCTTATTTTTCACCTTTTTAACAACCAAAATCTTGTTGAAATTATTTGCAAAAACTATGGCCAAACACAACTCTAATTTAAAAAATTCTAAAAAAGTGAAAAAGTTTTTGATATATAAATATTGTTTTCCGTTAATATAAGTTCAAATTTAAGGTGTAACGTGAATACGTATTCTTGAATCCTGATTACTCAAATTCATCAGCGTATATACTTGTTCCATTGTTCCTTGTCTACCATGCATGTTGAAAGAAATAAACTCTTGATTATTTTCATTAATTGAAAGACTATATATACAATTTACATATTTCCATAATAGCAGAATCTTATTCCTATTCTACTCTTAAATCCTTATTCTATTTGAAGACTAACTATATAATTATGGTAAGAGTACAAGACTAATTAAGGCACACTACAATTATACAAAACCATGTACAATAAGGAGACCAAAACTGAGGACATCATCCTAACCGAGAGCATCCCAATATATATAGGATATACACGTGTATAACGTGTATATCTTATGTATATTGAGTTTATTTAACACCCCCGCAGTCATAGCGGGCGGTCTTCGGACGCTGAGACTGTCTCAAAAATCTTCAAAAAGGACCGAAGGAAGACCCTTTGTAAAGATGTCTGCAATTTGATACCTGGAAGGGATATGCCAGACGCGTACTTGACCACGATCAACCTTTTCGCGAACAAAATGAATGTCCATCTCGATATGTTTAGTGCGTTGGTGATGAACCGGATTACCTGACAGATAGATGACACTAATATTATCACAATAAACCAATGTCGCTTTCTGAATAGGACAATGAAGCTCTAACAACAAATTACGTAACCAACATAATTCAAAAACCACATTAGCTACCCCTCGATACTCAGCCTCGACACTTGAGTGGGACATAGTCGACTGATATTTCGCAGACCATGAGACCAAGTTGTTGCTAAGAAACATACAATAGCCAGACGTAGACCGTCTGGTATCTGGACAGCCCCCCCAATCAGCATTTGTAGACGAGACAAGTGTAGACGTCGACGAAGGATATAACTGTAAGCCATAGTCAAGTGTACTCTGAATATACTGAATGATGAGTTTGAGCGCATTCATGTGCTAAACTCTGGGATCATGCATAAACAAACACACCTGCTATACATCATACGTAATATCAGGTCTCATGAATGTAAGATACTGAAGGGCCCCTACAAGACTGGGATATCGGGTCAGATCCTCGAATGGTGCGCCGGCCACAGCACTAAGCTTGGGCTTAGTATCAACTGGAGTGGAAGTGGACTTACAGGATGACATCCTAGCCCTCTCAATGATATCAGCTGCATACTTACGTTGAGATAAGAATAACACACCTGCATGACGAGTGACAGCAATCCCAAAAGAATAACTCAAAGTCCCCAAGTCTTTCATAGCAAACTAAGAACTGAACATTGTCATGATAGACCGGCGTAATGCATCGGAAGAGGCAGTCAAGATAATATCATCCACATATAAAAGTATATAAGCCAAAGACGACCCACGACGATATATGAACAAGGAATTATCCGACCTGCTGTGAGTGAACCCAATAGTCGAAACATAGTCGTCAAACCACGTGTACCAGGCCCGTGGAGACTACTTAAGCCCATATAATGACTTCTTCAACAAACAGACATGATGAGAATACTTGGGGTCCCTAAACCCCAAAGGCTGATGCATATACATTGCCTCCTTGAGATCACCATGTAAGAAAGCATTCTTCATATCTAACTGATTGATGTGCCATGCTTTCGAAAGAGCTAAGCTAAGTACAGTGCGAATGGTAGTCGGCTTGACCACCAGACTAAACGTCTCCCCACAATCTACACCAACCTGCTGAGTCTTACCATCACCCACAAGTCGAGCCTTATGTCGTGCAAATGAACAGTCTGAATTGTCCTTATGAGCAAAAAGTCACATAGACCTAATAATATTAATACCAGAAGGACGGAGCACCAACTCCCACGTCTTATTATCAATAAGAGCATTATATTCATATGTCATAGAAATTTTCCAATTCGAGTCATTCAATGCAGACACAGGATTACGGGGTAAGGGTGATTTAAGAACATTAAAATTTAAGTTAAAATATCTTTTCGGTTTAAAAGTACCCCGTTGACTACGAGTGACCGATCGATGACTCAGGGAAGAAGGGGACGGATTTTGGGAATTTTCTGGACGTGGGACGGACTGGCCAAAAGCGATGGGCTCTTGGCTGCCCAATTAATCGGAAAGCGATGCAGATGTTGGGGACCGAATTACGTATAACAGGGCCGTAATCGGGCGGGAGAGGCAGCAGATTCTTTGGACCTACGTTGTTGGACCATGATGGTATTGGAGAACTAGCGGGCAGTGGGCCCGCTGGCGGAATTGGGGTGCGGGATACGTCCGAAAAATGGTGAATAAGATACGGGGATATGCCATCATCCAAAAATTTATACGAACTAGGCACGGGATTACTAACTTTAGCAAACGGGAATTGAGTTTCATCAAAAATTACATGACGACTAATGATGATTTTATTAGATGATAAATCAAAACATTTGTAACCACAATGATTAGACGGAAACTCCAAAAAAAACACAGAGTAAACCGGCCTGAATTTTATTAATTGTGGTGGATGGAAATAACGGATAACATAAGCACCCAAAGACCCTAAGATGTGAATACGAAGGAATCTTACTATATAAAATATGAAGGGGGGAGAAATATGTCAAACCTTTGGAAGGAAGAACGTTTAGGAGATATGTAGCCATTTGTAGAGCATGATGCCAAAAATACGGAGGTACGGAAGCATGAATCAATAAAGTGCGGACAATGTTATTAATGGTACGAATTTTGTGTTCGGCTTTCTCATTTTATGAAGATGTATAAGGGCAAGAAAAATGAAAATTGATCCCATTAGTTGCACAAAATTCCTGGAATACCCCGTTGTCATATTCTTTGCCATTATCACATTGAATATTTTTTATTTCTCGTTCGAATTGGGTTCTAATGAAAGCTCTAAATTTTAAGAAGATGGAAAAACTTGAGATTTTTTCGCTATTGGAAAAGTCCATAAAAATTTAGAGTAATCATCCAAAAAAAAAACATAATATCGATGACCCACAGAACTAAGAACATGAGATGTCCATAAGTCGCTATGAATAATATCAAATGGCTTTAAAGTATGAGAAGTAGAGTCTACAAACGACAACCTAACAATTTTTCCTAAAGAACAAGAATGACAATTCGGAGTACTACGCGTACCCTTACATGAAATAAAATTATTTTGAACTAAGGATGACAAAATAGACGACCCCGGATGACCAAGATGAGCATGCCACAAGGAAGGAGCAAGGGCTGCAAATGCTGACGGCAAGGCTTGACTCGATAGACCGAAACTTGGCGTGATAGGATAAAGATCTCCCCTACTATCACACTCATGAGAGGACTCCCCATCTTGAAATCCTTCACAGAGAAACCAAATGGGTCAAATTCAATAGAAACAGAATTGTCAGTGGTGAATTTACAGACATACACTAAGTTTTTAATCAATTTGGGGGCATGTAGGGTATTTTTCAACATAAGGGGTGGATGGGGGGAGACAAAATTTTATGACCATAACCACGAATTGGAATATAATTACAATTACCAATAATTATGCCACGAGGGTTGCTCAAATTGGAATAAGACGAGAGTGTACCTGAATCGGATGTCATGTGGGTAGTGGCACCAGTGTCCATATACTAATTTGGGCCCGGAGGATTTAATCCAAGCGTGTACATTGCAGCTTTGATGTCGGTAGAAGTGGGGGCCACTGCGTGATGGGCCTGCGGGGGACGAGGCCCAAGTACCCCTGCTTGCTGCCTCGGCCCAAAGACAGTACCGAAACTGGGCCACTGCATGTTGGTCCTCTGCTGCTGCTGGCCGGCCCATTGCTAGCGAGGCTGCATCGCTGGGCTGCCACTGTTTGGTCCAAACTGTGGGGCCCACTACCACTGCGGGGCCCAAAACTGTTGCTGCTGCTGCTGCTGCCTCGAGGGGCACCACCACCACCACAACTGTTCCAGCTGCCGCCATTGATTTGTAATGTTACAAATTTGTTCTTTTATAGATAAGAAACCACAATTTTACATTTTGATTTGGACTATACAACTAATGAAGTATTTTACCTTTTTGTACATTTATATTATATAAAAGAAATAGGATTAGAGCTTATTAAGTGTATAAAAGTCGTTTAATATTTAAGGATATTTTGGTCAATCAACATTTATATTCATGCTTTTATAATAACTAGTATCTACGAATGTGCGTTGCACGTTATTCCCTATCAATTTATTACACACAAAAATGTTAGGTATATTGAATTTGTAATACTATCCAAAGTTTACGCAGGCTAATTACATTGAATATAGTTTAAAGGAATTATAATGATGATTATTCAAGCCATGCTTTTCTTCATTATTTTGAACTGCTTATTTCCGTATAAGGTTGAGTGATTTTATATATGTTGTGTGTTATTAGAATTCTTATTATACGCAATTTGTAAGTCTTTATCCCACTTTAGTAGATTTCATATTCTTAAATAATACAATTCTATCCGATACAAAATAATGTGTTTGAAAAATAATTAAAATTTGAAGGATATAAAAGTCGTTCAATATTTAAAGAATATTTGGTCAACCAACATTTATATTCATGATTTTATAATAAAAATTATAAATATAGATATAAATAGATATAGATATAAATATAGATATAGATATAGATAACAGCACACAATTTTCCTTTCTAACATATATAATTCCTAGGATGTCAGTCCAAATTGTATCAATGGGAAACACATGAGGAATTATCAAACTTTTTGGGCTCTCAAAAAGCTGATGGCGTGCTCCTTTTGCTAGCAAATCATCTACCATGTTCTGTTCTATGCAGCGGTGTTGCATGATTGAATCCCTCATCTTTCTTAGTAGTGGCCCGCATTCATAAATAATAAGATTAAAGAATAGATGTCCCTAATTAATCATGTGTATTACCTCTAATGAATCGATTGCCACTTCTATTGGTAGCATTTTGTTGTCACAAGCTAGTTTAATCCTGTATGAAAGCCATTAGTTATGTCATGGTGTTGGTACACTGTGTGTTATCTACAGGTGGCAGATGGGCCGTTTGGGCTGAAGTTGGGCGGGTCAAGATGAGCTGAATCAATAGATGTGTTAATGTCCAACCCGCCCAAAGCTTACATGGGCTAAGATGAGCGGGTCAAGATGGGCTAAATGATGGGTCATAACTCAACTTGACTCATTACTTTTACAAATTTCAAACTTACATTCTATGATGTTATTTTATTTTGTATGATATTTGATTTTTTCAAATCTTTATTTTTAAAATAAGAATAATATTTTTAATAATTTTTTCATTTTTTATAAAAGTAAAATAAATATATAAAATAATGGGTGGGAGGGCAGGGGGTAGTGGGGGTGAGAGGGGGATGGGCTGGATAGTGGGATAAGAAAAGTTTCTCATTTTTTATAAAAAAAATTGTATAAGTAAAATAAATATATAAAGTAAACTTCGGGTGGGTGGTTGGGATGGGGTAAGCAAATTTTCTCATTTTTTATAAAAAGTTTATAAAAGTAAAATAAATATATAAAATAGAAAATTTGGGGATGGGGTGAGAGGGGCGTGGGGTAGTGGGGAGGGGTTGGGTGATGGGGTACGAAAAATTTCACATTTTTTAATAAAATTTTATATATAAGTAAAATAAATATATATAAAATAAAACTTCGGGGGTGGTGTGTAAGGCGGGGGTAAGAATTTTTTCATATTTTTTATAAAAGTTAAAAAAATGAAATAGAAATTTGAGGTTGGGGGGTAGGGCAATGGAGTGGAGATGGAGGGTGGTAGATATGGGTAGGGAGGTAGGGGTGGGTGAAGTAGGCAAGGTAGGGGGCAGAGATGTGAGGGTGGTTCAGTGCTTGGGTGGGGGTTGGTGTAGGGGAGGGGAGGGGGTAGGGTGGGGGATATTGTGGTGGGTGGTTGGGGTGCGTTGGTGTATTTTTATTGTTCCAAAATAATAAAGGGTTTTTAAATAATTATTTATAAAAAAAAACTTAATCTAGAGTGGAGTTATAATCGTTAACATTGAACATTTTCGTGGGGCAAGTTTGGGCATCATCATGGGTTCATTTAGGCTACTGATTTATAATGGATCAACTTAGGCTAACCCAAACCAACTTATCATCAAAATTACTTTTGCCCAAACCCATGAAACCTTAGACGGGTTGGGCGGGTCATTTGGATTCGAGCTAAATTTGTCACCCCTAGTGGTTCCCTTGAACGGCTGGTATAGCTTTCAATGGAGTTTACAAATTTTCTGTGTTTGATGACAAAAAAATGAGGAAGATTAGAGCGCAAAATGGAGAAAAAAAGAGTCTAATTCCTTACTTTCCTACGTATTATTTTGCTATAATCGATCAATTATTGTTATATTTTATAATTAAGTATAAATAACCTAAATAATTATAATTATAATTAAGAAATAACCTGTCCGTGTAAAATTTCATAACAGAGTGTAATTACACCGTGTAATTACATGACAACCTTTTATTTTCTTTTATTTTTATTTTTATTTAATATCTTTTCTTTTAAATTTATTTTTATTCTATTTGTTTAAATTCTTTTCTTTTAAATTTATTTTTATTCAATTATTTTAATTTCTTTTTTGTTTTTACTTTTTAAATTTTATATATTTTAAAATATATTTTATATTATTATCTTTTATTTTCTTTCTTCTCATTTTTCAATATTTACTTCTTGTGATTCAATGTAATTGCTCGCATTTTTTTATTTCTTATTTATATTTGTTTATTTTCTTCATTTAGAGTAATGACGTTATTGTAGTTTTTGAAACTACACCTCCTAATATTAGAAAAAATGAGTCGTTAGCAAACTTGGCATATAACGAGTGATATCATCAAACTGTAATTTCATTGTTGAATGAGGTTACAAACTTATAATTTTCTTTTCTTTTGAAATATACTTACTTAAGTTATGTCATAACTTATTTTCTGTTATGTTTGAATTTGACATAAGAGTATATTATGTTAAAAAGTTAAATTTTGAATTTATGTTATATTTTTTGTTTCAATTTATTTATTTAAGTAAAATTGGCTTATTATTTCACATTGCATGTCGTTCATCTTTCAATTAGGATTGATAGATTTTTTTTTGTCAAATATTGAATAATATGATGCAATTATAATTATAAATACTAATCTTTTTACAAACATGCGTCTAGGATATCTTACAAAATGTATGCTTTTAGTTTTTATAATTAACAAAATTAATATATTATTAATATAAAATTTAATCAAATTGTATAATTACACTTGTGCAATCAAATAATACGCTTGTAATTACAGTATTACATTGTGACAAATAAACAAACCGTTGTAATTACTATCCGAATAATTACACCAATTCCAATTACCAAGTGACTTTCCAAACAGACCCTAACCCCTTGTTTGGATGGTCGTTTTCCGTGGTTCATTATTGTATTATTTTCTATGAAACCATGTTTGTTTTCATTGTTCTTAAAATTATGTTGTATGATATTGTAAACCCGTTGTAATCCTGTGGTTATATAATCATGAAAAGTCTAATTTTTTAAACCACAAATTTGGTGATTTTTACGTGATTATCCATTTCATTTACCCATTATGTCCCTACTCCACCATCCCCCATCACACCCAAAACCACCCCAACCCCACCATAACAACCAACCACCCCACTCCTCCACCACCCTCACCACCCCCACAACCACCCACCACCTAATTATCTTTTAAAATTTCTATTTTATCTTTACCTTAGTTTTGTTAATATATACAGTCAAACCTCTCTATAATGGCAGCGTTTGTCAGATAATATCATGACCGATATGGTGAGGTGTTGTTATACATGTATACTGACATTTGATGTTTAGATCTCATTAGCTGTTATAAACGAAAGTACGCAAAGAATTATTTTTCTGTACTTTTTACGCTATAAATGAAAATAATATACTTGTTAATTTTAAAATCTCAATTGATTTTATATCTCATTAATTAAAAATTAAAACGGCTAATAAATTATAATAAATCTATGACTAATTGTACCATACTGATAAAGACTTGAAATCTAAGGAACATATGCATTCAAATTAATTGAAAATTTAAATACAATTTCAAGTTTGACGCAAGAATTTTACAATTGTAGGTTGTTTCGTAAATTTCAGTCTCTCAACGATAATATAATTCTTGAGACTAAGAATTTTGTCCAAACTATCAGCAAAAGTGAATTCAATAGCTTTACCTTGAAGTCTGTCTAAGAGCTTAACATTTGACTCTTCTATCTCACCCCAAGTTGCAATAGGTTGAGGCTTTTCATCAACACTTTCGTTGTCACATTCTGTAGCCGTTGTCTCTTGTTCTTCCACTCCAATCCCTTGTGCAATAATATCTGAAAAAAATAATCCCCTTGATTATTTTCATTGATTGAAAGACTATATATACAAGTTACATATTTCCATAATAGGAGAATTCTATTCCTATTCTACTCCTAAAATCTTATTATACTTGGATACTAAATATACAATTATGGTAATACACATATTATGGTAAGTGTACAATACTAATTACATTACAACATTACCTAAACTATGATACTAAAAGACTACCTAATTTACACAGTATTACGGGTTCAACCGAGAGCAACAATATACACATGTATATTGTGTGTATATTTAACACATACCCCGCAGTTATAGCGGGTGATCTTCGAACGTTGAGACTGTCCCTAAAATCTTCAAAAAGGACTGAGGGAAGACCTTTTGTAAATATGTCGGCAATTTAATATCTTGACGGGACATGTCAGACGCGTACCTGACCACGAGCAACCTTTTCGCGGACAAAGTGAATGTCCATCTCGATATGTTTAGTGCGCTAGTGCTGAACCGGATTACCAGAAAGATAGATGTCACTAATATTATCGCAATAAACAAAGGTTGCTTTTTGAATAGGTGAATGAATCTCCAATAGCAAATTATGTAACCAACATAATTCCGAGACCACATTAGCTACCACTCGATACTCGGCCTCGGCACTGAATCGGGATAATGTCGCCTGACGTTTGTCATACCATGAGACCAGGTTATTGCCAAGAAACATACAATAGCCAGACATAGACCGTCTTGTGTTTGGATAGCCACCCCAATCAGCATCTGTATACGAGACAAGTGTGGACGTCGAAGAAGTATATAAATGCAACACATAGTCAAGTGTACCTTGAATATACCGAATGATGCGTTTGAGTGCATTCATGTGTTCAACTCTAGGATCATGCATGAACAAACATACCTGTTGTACAACATACGTAATATCTGGTCTCGTAAATGTAAGATACTGAAGAGCCCCTGCAAGACTGCGATAGTGGGTCGGATCCTCGTATGGTACGCCGACCGTGGCACTAAGCTTGGGTTTAGTATCAACTGGAGTGGATGTGGACTTACAGGATGCCATCCCGGCCCTCTCAATGATCTCACATGCATACTTACTTTGAGATAAGAACAACACATCTGAATGTCGAGTGACATCAATCCCCAAAAAGTAACTCAAGGGCCCCAAGTCTTTCATAGCAAACTCAGAGCTGAGCATGGTCATGATAGACTGGCGTAAGGCATCGGAAAAGGCAGTCAAAATAATATCATCCACATATAACAGAATATAGGCCAAGGACGAACCACGACGGTAGATGAACAAAGAATTATCCGACCTGCTGTGAGTGAACCCAATAGTCGAAACATAGTCTGCAAATCTCGTATACCAGGCCCGGGGAGACTGCTTAAGCCCATATAAGGACTTATTCAACAAACAGACATGATGAGGATGTTTGGGATCCCTAAATCCCAAAGGCTGATGCATATACACTGTCTCCTTGAGATCACCATGTAGGAAAACATTCTTTATATCTAACTGATGAATAGGCCATGCCTTCAAAAGTGTCAAGCTAAGCACAGTGTGAATGGTAGCTGGCTTGACCACCTGACTAAACGTCTCACCACAATCTACACCAACATGCTGAGTCTTACTATCACCCACAAGCCGCGCCTTATGTCGAGCAAATGAACCATCTGAATTCCCCTTATGAGCAAAAATCCACATAGACCTGATAATATTAATACCAGATGGATGGGGCACCAACTCCCACGTCTTATTATCAATAAGAGCATTATATTCATCGGTCATAACAATTTTTCAATTTAGATCATTTAAGGAAGACACAGGATTACGGGGTAAGGGGGATTTATGGACATTAGAATATAAATTAAAATGTCTTTTTGGTTTAAAAACACCCCATTGACTACGAGTGATTGGTCTATGACTCGAGAAAGAAATGGGCGGATTTTGGGAATTTGCTGGGCTCGGGACGGACTGGCCAGCAGGCAGTGGGCCTGCTGGCCCAACTCGGTAACCAGGAGCAAGAACTGGACCAGTTCTAGAATTGGACTGGACTGGCCCATTCATTGGCTGGCTCATTAAGCGATCTTGGCGATGGGTGACGGAAGATGGGACCCGGCGGCGATGGGTCCGCTGAAGAATTTTGGGTGCGGAATACGTACGAAAAATGGTGAATAATATACGGGGATATACTATCATCCAAAAAATTATACGAACTAGGCACGGGAGTATTAACTTTAGCAAATGCAAATTGGAATTCATAAAAAATAACATGGAGATTAATGATGATTTTATTAGAGGATAAATCAAAGCATTTGTAGCCACGATGATTAGACGGAAAACCCAAAAACACACACGGAGTAGACCGAGCCTGAAGCTTGTTAATAGTTGTGGACGAGAATAACGGATAACACAAACACCCAAAAACCCAAAGATGGGAATACGAATGAGTTTTATTAGATAAAACTTGAAGGGAGGAAGAGTATGTCAAACCTTTGGAAGTAATTATGTAGCCATTTGTAGAGCATGATGCCAAAAAGACGGGGGTACAGAAGCATGATCCAATAAAGTTCGGACAATGTTATTTATGGTACGAATTTTGCGTTCGACTTTCCGATTTTGTGAAGACATATGAGGACAAGAAAAATGAAAATTGATCACATTATTATCACAGAATTTCCGAAATACCCTATTGTCATATTCTTTTTCATTATCACACTGAATATTTTTTATTTTTCGTTCGAACTGGGTTCTAATGAATGCTCTAAATTTTAGAAAGACGGAGAAAACTTGAGATTTCTTCGCTGTCGGAAAAGTCCATAAAAACTTAGAATAATCATCCAAAAAGAGAACATAATACCGATGACCCAATGAACTAAGAATGGGAGACGTCCATAAGTCGCTATGAATAATGTCAAATGACATTAAAATATGAGAATTTGAGTCTACAAATGGCAACCTAACAATTTTTCCTAAAGAACAAGACTGAAAATTTGGAGTGCATATGAAATAATTTTATTTTTATCTAATGACGACAAAATAGAAGACCCCGGATGACCAATACGAGCATGCCACAAGGAAGGAGCAATGACTGCAAATGCTGACAGCAAGGATTGACTAGATGGACTGAAACCGAGTGTGATAGGATAAAGATATCCCCTACTATCACACCTCATGAAAGGACTCCCCGTCTTGAAATCCTTCACAGAGAAACCAAAAGGATCAAATTCAACAGAAACGGAATTGTCAGTGGTGAATTTACGGACAGACACTAAGTTTTTAATCAATTTGGGGACATGTAAGGTATTTTTCAAGATAAGGGGTGGATTGGGGGAAGACAAAGTTTTATGATCATAACTCTGAATTGGAATAGAGTTACCATTACCAACAATTATACCACGATGGTTGCTCAAATTGGAATAAGACGAGAGAGTACCTTGATCGGATGTCATGTGTGTAGTCGCGCCGGTGTCCACGTACCAATTCAGATCTGGTTGCGTCAATCCAAGCGTGTTCATTGCAGCCTCAATGTTGGTGTGAGAAGGTGTGGGGCCCACTACCGAGAATGCTTGTGTGGGCCGAGGCCCAAGCAGTCCACCCTGCTGCCCCAGCCCAGTGCTGAAACGAGAAGAAGGGGCCTGACTGTTGGGCCTGAATTGGAGCTGTCCAGCCCACTGCTCGTTGGAAGAACTTGGAAAATAGGGGATGTTGGGCCACGACCCACTGCCCCAACCCCACTTCCATGGGCCCTACGACTGGGACCAATAGGGAGGTGGCCTACTGTTGACTGGACGGGGCCCACTGCCGGTATGCTGTCCACCGGAACCACCGCGTTTGCCCCCGCAGTTTTTGCCATTATTCTTACGATTATTTTTGCCGCCACCATGAGCACGGTTTTGGCCCGAATTATCAACAAAACACGAAGAATTTGTGGAGGACGTCATCATGACTACAGGGCTTGCACCGATAGTCGCCTTTTTAGCCAAATCGGCTTCTTTCAAAGTAAGCATGGGGCGGGCTTGATAAAATGCGGGAAGTGAATTACTTTGGTGAAGGAGAGTCCCAACGCCATTATAAGCCTCAGAAAGACCGGCAACCAATTATAGAACCAGACGATTATTTGTCACAGGTGCGCCAACGTTATGGAGTTGGTCTGCCAACTCCTTGAGTTTCTTGCAATATGCAGACACGTTCGAAAATTCTTCCATGCGAACTTGAGAGAATTCCTGCTCGAGTGTGACAACACGTGAATGTTGGTTATCTTGGAATATGTCACGGAATCTATTTCAGGTAGCCATAGCCGTAGTGTCCGACTCAATGATCGTCTGTAAGAGGTTAACCGAAATAGTGGAATAAATCCACTAGAGAACGGTAGCATCAAGAGTAATCCATAACTGAGGATCCTTCGCGAAAATAGGTGCAGCGGGAGAAATTATGTGATGGATGACTTGACGGGAGATATCATGAATTTTAAATAATTCTGCCCACGTCGCATATTGGATATTTTCCATCTCAAGAATAATAGAGATGTTGTTCTTGATGTTAGAAACTGTGAGGCAGGATGAAAAATGTTCTTAGACATAACGAAAGAACAAATGGAGATGAGGGAAAATTTGGGAAGAGTGGAGGTAAAAAATATCACGAATTCCGGTGCAGGGGATGGAAATCGAGACAGTTGTGGCTGAGAAGTGGCACAAAAACCGAGAGCAAGGCGGAAGCAAGTTTTAGACCTAGTCTCTTGATACCATGAAAGAAATAATCCCCTTGATTATTTTCATTGATTGAAAGACTATATATACAAGTTACATATTTCCATAATAAGAGAATCATATTCCTATTCTACTCCTAAAACCTTATTATACTTGGATACTAAATATATAATTATGGTAATACACATATTATGGTAAGTGTACAATACTAATCACATTATAACATTACCTAAACTAGGATACTAAAAGACTACCTAATTTACCCCTAATTTACACGGTATTACGGGTTCAACCGAGAGCAACAATATACACAATGTACACATGTATATTGTGTACATTTAATAATATCTTCATCAGTGTAAGTTTCAAGGATTTGAAAAGTTGCGTCAAACTCCGTATAAGTGGTAGCATCCATTGTTTGATTCGTGTTATGAGATGAGATTAGGGCTATTGTGATATTTTCTTTTTTATACATAATATACTTCTTACAAATATCATTACACAATATTTGAGTATGGTTGTTATAGAGAGGTAATTTTATAAAGAGTGTACCGCTATAATAAATGTCATTGCTGCTATAAGTAGAATACTGTTATAGAGAAGTAAAATATAATATGAAAAATTAGTTCCGAAGAAAATTAGGCCATTATAGTGAAATATTGTTATAACGAATGACAATTATAGAGAGATTTGACTGTATAAACTAATTTATAATTAAGGGATACATGTATTTTAGTAAACTTATATCTTATTATACTTTACCAAACATTCAAACCAAACAATAAAAATATTATTAAACCACAATAAATATTATAGCCTATCCATATATTATATTTATTAATACAGTACAATACAATACCATATTATACAATACCATATTATACAATACCATAAATAACGACCATCCAAACAATAGGTAAAGTAAAATGCATTGTTTTGTTACAAATGGTACTTTTAGTAATATTAATTTATTATTTCAACCTAAGAGTTAAATTGTTTCAATTTTTTTGTTAAAGTTTGTACATATGGAGGGATGATGGAACCAAGTTGGATTGTGGGCATGGCGGTCGGTCGGTCGGTCCATGTGAAGGTATTATCTATTGCTCCTTTATTAGTGTGGAGTGTGGAGTGTGGAGGTTAGGGTTATGAAATTCTGGAGAACTAGGTTTCAACTATTCTTTGTGTTGAACAATAGATATATATATGGAGCATAGTGAGAAATTGGGCACATACGGCCTTCTCTTTTTATCAATCTGTTTGGTTCTTTATTGTTCTTGCACCACATTTTAGTTATTTCAATTCAACTACACAATTTCATTTTGTTTTTATTTTTTTCATCAAACAAGATGTTAGTTAGTTAGCTAGCTCTTTGCTGCACCTAGGATTTCAGCTCTGTTAAACAATAAATAGTCGAAAAAAGACAGAGAGCTGATTAGCAGCCAGGATAAGGAGGATACTGCTAAAGTAGTCTCCAAAGATCCCTTTTGGCTTCCTTCAACAGTTGGACTGACACGATTTTTCTTACTCAAATATCTTAGAATGTTATTTTATGGAGGTCGGCTGGAAGATGCATTCTAATTTAAAAAAAATCTTCGGGAATCTTTCACAAATGTACAAGTTTTCCCAATCCTTTTCAACGACTTAGCCCTAAAACCTATTCTGCCCATTGGAAATAACACCCAATTCCCATCCATTGTAATCTTCTTCATCCATTTCCACACCACCACAATGACCCATTTTCTCCACCAACACCTGATTTGTTGTTAACACCCTCCGATTTTTTGGTGAATATTTAAAGAAAGAATCCACATCCACCACTAAATAGGTTTAAAAAAAAATCATGTTTACATTTGTGTTGGTTGGATTAATGAACATCAATCATTTATTGCTTGTGTTATCAGATACGTAGAAGGATGTCCCGTTCACACCGCAGGGCTAATCCATGGAAGGATTTCCTCATCGGAATCCTCTATGAAGAATTGGTGATTCATGAGAAAGACTTCAACCAGCTAGACTGGGGAGGAATTGTTCAAAAATTATATCATCGAACACGCAAACAAAGTGGTGTAACCAAAGTGCAGACATTGTGTAAAAAATTTAGAGACGAGACAGAGCAGTTCATGGATCTGTTACAAGTCACTGGTTATGAATGGAACCCAAATAACAACAAAGTAACTTGTAAGGATGAGGTGTGGGAAGATATTTACTGGGTAAGTTTGTTAAAGCTACTATAATTTGTATTATATTTTTAATGGTTAAAAAGTTTTTTACTCTAATGAATTTATTTTCTGCCACAGATCCATGGTGGTGAGAAGCTGTTTAGAAACAAAGGGAGTTTACATTATAAAATGTTAAGGGAGATATTCGGCATTGGTAAATATGCCAATTACAATGTCAATTCTAGATTTCTTTCGGAATCAGATGATGTCCAGACAAATGGGGCATGTTCATCAAGGTCAATGTCAGCTCAGAGTTGTGATAATGTTTCTATTGTAGCAAAAGTCGATGATGATATGCAGGATGTATGTATGGAGGGGAAGCAGGATAATAAAGGAAAGAAGAAAAGGAAGAAGCAGCAGGCGAAACATTGTGAAGAGGAAGTAAAAATTGTAAAATCTTCTCCATATTTCAAGAAAGTGCCCGACTATGAGGAGACTGGAAGTAGTAAATCCATTGAAGCTATTTCTGATTTGTATATGAAGCCTATCAAGAGTGAGTGCATGGTTACTGCAGAAATGGATCAGAGGTGTAATAAAAGGAAGAGAAAGAAAAATGCTAAACGTGGTGATGATGAGAAATCGGGAAATGATAAGAGGGAAATGGATGCCAACCCCGTCCTGACTGGCCCCCTTGATACAAAATTGGAGGATATTAATGAGAAGGATAATAAACAATCTGGTTATTTAGATGAGGGACGTACTACTGTTGTTTCAATTTCGGTTAATCGTGGTGATAATGCAGTGGCCAATTGTATTGATGATCTCTTTTCACAGTTTGCATACAAAGGTGGAAACTTTTGTTCCGGTAAAAGGAGAACTGAAGATGAGAAGATTGTCCTCAAGTCACAAGTTTGTAGCCCTTTCTCTCAAAGGTTCAAAACAATACAAAAGTCTTCAGAATCTGGCTATATGATTGGAAATGAGAGTCATTTATCACATTCTGGGGAAGGAGGTTGCGGACCTAAAGCTGGTAAAATTGTGTGTGAACCTTGCTTATCTCAGAATCGGATCGATGAAAAGATGATTGAACAGAAGGCACAAGTAGTTTCCCCTTACTTTGTGAACTCAAAGAATGAAGAAACTGAAATGAAGAAAGGAAGGTCTGGAAAACGCGTGACGAAAGGAACTGGAAAAAGTGACAAAAATGCACGAACCAAAGTTCGAGTGGTTTCCCGTTACTTTGCTAACTCAACAACGGGAGAAGAAATAAAGGTACGGAAGGATAGACCAAAGCCTTTGAAGAGCTGTCTTACCGGAAGAAAGGTTTCTCCCTACTTTCAGAATGCACATCGTGAAAAGAAGAACAAAAGAAAAGGTTCAAAAGGGCGGAAACCTTGTCTCTCTGCTTCCCAGAAAAGAGATGAGGCTTATTTAAGGAGGAGTGAAGATAACACGTGGGTACCTCCGCGATCCCATTTTAATCTCCTCCAAGAAAACCATGCTCATGATCCTTGGAGGGTGTTGGTTATCTGTATGCTTTTAAATTGCACCACCGGCGTGCAGGTAA
This sequence comes from Anisodus acutangulus, assembly GCA_029783415.1. NCBI lineage: Eukaryota > Viridiplantae > Streptophyta > Magnoliopsida > Solanales > Solanaceae > Anisodus > Anisodus acutangulus. Next base: position 3,395,969 of record CM056501.1, read on the forward strand.
TTGTTTCCCTTCTGAATCATTCTTAAGTAGTCAAGAAACTTATGATTGTATGTAAAATAAGTTGTCATGAAGTAGGGAGGTAAAATATTTGCATTGTTTTGTCCACTGTGTGGCATCAAAAATTTATTGCCTGGTATGATTCAAAACATGCTGAACTGAAATATATGTAAGTGAGGATTCTTGAGATGTTTGGTTTATCTGATGAGATAAAGTTTCCAGCATATTAAGCTAAGGAACATGTAGAAAAGGTGTATTCATGGTCTTTTCTAGCGTTGTGCTCTAAGCCATATCAGGCAGTTTACTAATAAAATTATTGTGTCAAAGTATCAGCTAAATGATCCACGTTACTACTTGCTGACATATATGCGTACGTTTTCTTCTCTGCTCTTTTTTTCCTCCACCCAGAAGAAAAAAGGAAAAAAGATTCTGAAACGGAAAGCAAGAGAGAGAGAAATAAGAGAAAGTTTCTTTCTTTGATATCATTTGGCCCATACTTCATTTGTTAAATCTATATGGGAAAAGGGTCAAAAATGCCCCTGAACTAATGGAAATAGGCAATTATGCCCTCCGTTTGCTTTTGGGTGAAAATATGCCCCTACCGTTAGCAAAATGGTTCATTTTTGCCCCTCCACACTTACAGATTACATGTACCTCACATATAAGCTTCATATAAAATATATTTTTTTGGCTGAGTTGGAAATACAGGTGAAAAAAAGTCTCTCTGAAAAAAATGGGTCCCCAATCTATCTTCACCACCTTGATAAGAGATCTCATCGAGAACGCCGACCAAAACCATGGAGTATTATTGTACCACCAATAAAACTGACTTTACCCCTGCATCTCCGCGTTAAACCGAAAAGCAATAACTCTCCTAAAATTCTTTTCGTCCAACTCTGCCTCTCTAAGACCCACCACCAGTAAAATCCCTCTCAAGTTTTGGTCACGGTTGACTTTTCCGGTGGGTCTCTCCTAGAAGCTTCAGATCTGGGATTTTATTCTTACACTAACAACAAATAAAAGAGGTACTACAGATCTTACAACATGTGAATGACGAAAAATGATGCGTATGAGAGGCTAACTATAGTAGGGAATTTGTGAAAGTACTTTGTGGATGTATCAAGTATGGAATTGCCGATTAAGACGAAATGGAAAAAATATCACCATTAATTACTTGGTACTCTAATAAATATAGTTTTTGTATTAAGAGTTGATATTAAGAGTTGATTTACGTTGTAACATATTACTTTATAAGGATGCATTAATAATGAACAATGACACTTCTTTTGAGCAGGTTTCATAATCGAGTTCCTCTAACGGGTGTTGTTAGGAGTTTAGAAAATATAGAAATGAAATCACACGATAGAAAAGTAATAAGTAAGAAAAGTGGAGAAGGAAGTGGTGATCAGCGGCAGGTCGGAGAGATTCTTTCGATGAGATCTCTTATCATGGTGGTTAAGAGACTTTTTTTCCACTTGAATTTCCAACTCAGCCAAAAAAAAGATTATTTTATATGAGGTGTAATTTGTTAGCGGGGAGGGGCAAAAATGAACCATTATGCTAACGGCAGGGGTATTTTTGATTTCCATTAGTTCAAGGGCAGTTTTGACCCTTTTCCCAATCTATATTCAACACTAGGGTCATACTTGTTTTTAGGGATTAACTAGGAAGAGAAGTTGCTAGAGGAGAATATGCTTGGGCTAATCTAAGATGTGGACGTAGAAAGAAGAAGATGAGGATTACATTCGAGTAGTACACTTGTTAATCTGTAACACTCCAATGGAGTAAGACTCACTAAATCAACAATTAGAGACACTAATGATCCAATTCTATTGATAATCACTCAGAATTCCAAATTACAAAGAAGGAAATTTGACTGAAAGTGAAAAGAGAACTAAACAACAAAACTAACTAGCTCCAGCTGAATCCACCATGGATGAACTGAAAGATGTGATTATATCCAAAAAAGCACTGTAACAGCACAAAACCAGAAAAATATGAGCATTATAGAAAAGCTTTTGGAATCAAGGTAGGATTAGCTTGGCATTCCCCTTTTTCTGTGGTTCGGATTGCTTGTTGACCAGACGACAAACTATTATTTGAAAGAATATTTGAATTCCTACTAACAGTGAGCACATGCATGTAGGTTAGGAGAGTGCTAGCAGAGTTTTTCAGTCTCTGTCCAAATGCAGTGGCTGCTACAGAGGTTGCTGCAGAGGCTATTGAAAATTTGATACGACCTTTAGGATTATATAGGAAGAGGTCACTGGATATTCAACGGCTCTCTCAAGAATATCTGGGAGTAACTTGGACTCATGTCACACAGCTGCATGGCATTGGCAAGTAAGGCACACAACTAAAATGGATTTTAGCTCCTCATCACAGAGAAACTGACTTTATGCTTCTGTTAACTTTCCAGGTATGCAGCTGATGCGTATGCAATATTTTGTGCGGGCAAGTGGGATCGAGTACATCCAGAGGATCATATGCTAACTAAATACTGGGAGTTCCTGCATGAACTCCATGGAAATGGCTCGGCCTGACGGTGCAATGTATTTACTTGAAGTTAACAGCAGATAATTGCATAGTCAGGATATATTTTGCAGATACTTGCATAGTCAGGGGGTATATTTTGGGGGTCAGTAACATATTTTTGGTAGATTAACCTCTGGACTTTTTTGTGGTATAGAAGCCTTATGGTAGGTAACTGTTTAATATATCATCTCTGCATATGACAGGTGCTAACTTCCTATTTCAAGAGTATGTAAATCCTTGTTTCTTTTTTATGGCTCTATACATATTGAAAATCTAATATATTGTAAAACCTCATAACTCCAAACTAAGCCATGTTTATGATTCAGGGGTTTAGGAAACCAAAACGGGGAGTTTAAGTTGAAAAATCAATTTCATTTCTGCAGATTCAATTTTACGTATGGATTATACAGACCGTAGAATTTGTTACGGTCCGTCGAAATGAACCGTACTTATGTTTTTGAAAATGACGGAACTCAGTAAAATTGTACGGACAATATAAAAGGTTACGGTCTGTCCTTTCTAATCGTAACAGACCCTCTAGCTTTTGTCATTCACCGGAATTTTACATTTGTACGGTCCCTCCCTAGACTGTAGAAAAAGTTACGGTCCAGATCTAGACCATAGAAAATTCGACGGTCTGTCGAATTTGACTGTAAAAGTCCTGACAGACTAAACTGTATAAATACGCAGACTTAGTTTCAAAAATTAGTTTTTCATACTCTCAAGCCCTAGAACGAAGTTACTCTCTTTCCAACTTTCTCCTACATCAAGATAAGTCATTTCTATGTATTTTCACGCGATTCTAATCAAGTATAATCAATTCCTAAGCGAAATTCATTGCTCAACCTAGGGTTTTCAAGATAAACTCATTCCAAGGGTTCAATCTTTGGATTTCTTCTTCCAAGTTCAGATTTTTATTACAAGTATTGGAGCGAATAAGGTATGTAGAGTTTCTATCCACATGTGGAAACATCCATATCCTTCCCCACGCTATGCTTTTCCATGAAACACGAATTCTTCATAAGTTTAGGGTTTTGTTCCATTATCATGATAACCCTAATGCATGTAATATTATTATTATACGTCATGTCTATACTACAAGTCATCAATTGTATTCATGATAGGTCATTATCATTGTCATGAACTTGTCTGTAATCCATGAACGCATGCTTTGAATTCCATGAGCTTTTAAATACAAGTTATAATTAATCTATGAACGCATGCTTTGAATTTCATCGAGTTTTTAAATACAAGTTATAATTATTATTACTCAGTTTCCATGAAATTATACATGTTTGTCATGATTTATGTAATTTATATGATATATCCTTTCACATGTTAAACTATAATTGCAAATCATGTTTTACAAGTTATTTTCATGAAATTAATGGGCTTACAAGCCAACTACGTTCAAGTACATATTTTGGGAGTTGCATAGATTACCGAGAAGGCTCTCACAGCCTGAAACTACGTATGCCAGCATAAGATAAGGGTCGCTCCGCCCAGAGGATGATACCTTCAGATTATTGATTGGATCCTTTCATGTCATGTTCATGTCTCATACCCCGACAAGGTATGAGAGCGCTCTGCTGGTCGGTCCAGGTACATACTCCACGTACACACGTGGTGATTTCATGTTATCGATTATACTACTACTCTCCCCACAGATATACAGTTTATAGATTTTACACATGTTATTATATTTATGTTCATGTTCAGTTTCAGTTTCAGTTTCATGTTCCTATTATATAATGTGTCTGCTTATTATTTCAGTTGCTTTACATACAATACAATTCAAATGTACTAACGTCCCTTTGCCCGGGGCATGCACTTCACGGTGCAGGTACTGAGTTTCAGGACGACGGATCTGCTCGCTAGGATTTGCCTCAGTATCAGTTATTGGTGAGCCCCATCTCATTCGGGGTGTCAGTCTCTTATTTTACATGTCATGTTTTATAGTAGAGGTATGCCAGAGCCTTGTCCTGGTAAACAGTTTTGCAGTCAGACTCACGTTTCAGAGGTTTCATAGACTAGACTATTTATCATGTTATGTCAGTCATGTCAGTATTACTTTCATACTTAGTATGTTTTATTAAGATATTTTCGCTATTATATTTCAGACTATGTGTTCAGTAATTATGTTTTACATATTTTAGATCATTGCCATTGCATGCTTTTGATGCCCATGTTGATTCAGCAAGCCATGTGGTTCGCTCGGTCACATACAGTTAGGCACCGAATGCCGTGTTTGGCCCATGCCATGGTTTGGGGCATTACAAAATTTGATATTAGCGCCTAGGTTCAAGTGTCTTAGGGAGTTTATGAAACCGTATCCAGTGGGGTCTCTTTTATGTGTATGAGGCGCCCACATATGTAAACAGTTGACCACCAAGACATCTAGAATTGTCTCACTTCTTTCATACTCTAGATTGTGCCGTTAGTGCTAAACCTTCAGACTATCCTTTTAACTCGTGCGAATTGCATATTTCAGAGAATGCATGCGAAAAGGAAATCAACTACAAGCAAGAGAGCTGCTGCTAATGCTACTCGTGAGGAAGATACTCAGGCTCAAGGAGCAAATTCGGGTACAACACTCCCACCCGATACTACAGGGCCTGCAGAGGTTCGCATTCCAGTTCCGCCGCTCAGTTCCACTGAATCGGATGTTAGGGGAGCTATTTAGCTGCTCACCCAGCTTATGGATGCTCAAGCCAAACGTCAGGGAATGATTCAGAGTACGGGGGCTAGTGGAGAGTCATCCAGCTTGAGGACTCGTGAAGTTTTACGAATGGAGCCTCCATTTTCACAGGGTCTTGTAAGAAGGAAGACCCACAAATATTTTTTGATGGGCTTCAGAAAATCTTTCGTGTTATGCATGTTACTGAGGTAGAGTGTTACAACCTGTATTTTTGTACATTAAGTTGCGTCAGAAGTTAGTCGACATAAGCTCGAAGGATAAGATTATCTTTGAGGTTATAAGTATTTATGCTATTTTTAACAAGTGATAAGTATGTGTTGTGAAGAGGGTAAACGAATCAAAGAAAATGAGTTTCGTCGAGGTTCGACATTTATTTGAATGAAATACGGTCCAAGCTATAACCCGTATTTTTGGACTGGAAAAATTGAACAATCCAACATGAGAAAATTTACCTAAGCCTGGAGAATTTTGGTCATATTCAAGTATACATATCAATTTCGGTGTATAAAAGATGAAGTCCCAAAATAATGTAGAACTTAAAAGTGTGACGATGGTGGTTGGAAATAATAGTTGGTGTTTGGCAAAATTGGCTACGAACTAGTGCTAATTACCATGATAATGAGTATAAGAAGTGTGTTAAAAATAATTTGGTATATAATCAAATTGAGATCAAAGAGTTAATTATGTGTGTTAGTTAAATTTTTAGAATGTAGTGAAAGAAAAAACAAGAATTAAGTAAAGACAAAAAGGGACCTTACCATAATTAGGTGTGGGCACCTTTCCACGTGGATGCATGACACCAAATGAGGAAATGACTCATTCATTCTGCATAGGTGATCTGGTGGTTGTATTTAGGAGGTGTACAATTCATATGTGCTATTTAGAGAAGTGGACCCCACAGTCCAAGGGGTTATGCGTTATCTTAAAATACTACTTGAATTAAATTAGTCTCTTAGTTGTGTTACACCCCGATGTTTGCATGTGAATGAGAGCGTAACTAGCCGACGTGAGCTCTAACGACTCGAGATTCTTTCCGAGGGTCATTTATGACTTAGAGGAATGTTAAAAGAATGTACGGAAGGTTGGAGGTCATTAGGATTGAAGAAATCATTCCTCGACAAAATTTGACAAAAAATGGATGATACGCTAAGCATTTCACATCACAGATGGGATCCGCCTCGCAGATGGAGCCGCAAAAGAGGAGCAAAATTTGAGGAAATTTCTAGAGCAAGATGCGACCGCATATGGGCCCGCATATCACCATATGCGACACAGATGGCCTCGCATATGCGAGGTGGTGGCCGATTTTCCTTTGTTATTTAAGCGGTGCTTTAATTTGGAAATTCATTTCTCGACCTCCTCAAGTCCTAAACTCCTCTACACTCTCCCAAGAATATCCTCAAATGTTCCTAAGCTAATCCAAAGTCAAATCACCCAAGTTCTTCATCACAAGTATTGTAGAGGTGTTAGAGATCACTTGGTTGGTGTTGTGTTGTTGATCAAGCTCAAAGGAGGCAGTGGTTGCGGATTTCTAGATTCTTCAAGGTGAGGTTAATCTCTTGATTTCTATGTTCAAGTTAGTCCTTGTGTTGATTGAGTTGCGGAAGTTAAGAACTATAAGAAAGAGGCAAGACGATGGTCTAGAAAAGTGTTGTTGTGTTGTTAAATTGTAGGAAGTGTATGTATACCTACTTATGGCTGGAAATTGTTAAACATAGCTTGGATGTGATGTTGATATGGTTATTATCATGATTTTTCATGTGTGGGATGTGTTGATGGAAGTTGGAGTTGAAGGAGTGAGGAAAAGAACTGAGTTTAATTCTAGATCAAATTTGTTAACTATTGTAGTTGCTATTGATTGGGATAGTAATGTTTGTGTACTTGCTTTGGTATAGATTAAAGTGCGTTGCAGGCCAGTTACGCTGCCCTGTTGAGACAAGATAAACTAAGGTATGTCAAGGCTTTTTCCTTATTTTCTTGGCATGTTTGTTGAAGTATCGACGTACAATGAAACGTTTGTTAAGAGATATGTTGTTTGTTACCCTTGAGAGGATCCCATGGTCCTCGATGGTTCTTGTTAGTTTCGTGAAGGCTAGAAACACCATATGATGCCTTGTTAATACTCACGGAAGATATAAAGTAAAGGAGTAAGTTATCATTGTAACGAGAGGCGAGATTATAGAGACTCTATGATTAATAGATTAGGAACTCGTGCTTATGACTCCTTAGGATGAGAAAATTCATGTACCTAGGTTACCCTTGGCCTTTAGATAAACAAGCTCTAAACGCTAGTTAATAAGGTAACAATCTTACATATTACGATAAGTTCATAGAAGACTAGTTAGCTTTTCATGTATGTTTGGGAATATGAAACACCTATAAGAGCAGACATGTATATACTACCAGACTACGGCCGGTTGAACAGACAAGTATTACCACTGCAGTTGGGCACGATAACATCGAGTCCCATACTTGGGCCTGGTACGACCGAGTCCCTCTTTAGGACCAGGTACAATATGATACTGACCATGTTTGGGCAGATATATACTCACCACCGGACCATGGCCGAATGAGCAGTTATACAGTTACCACAAGTTGGGAAGTTATGCATCATTAAACACCACTGGCCGGGAGAAATGTTACCATTTATTAGTCGGGCAGTCGAGCAGGTTGGTCTAGGGTGTTGACGTAAAGGTATAAATAAGGGTATATGATAAACAAGATCTTGGTATATACCATAGCCTTAGCGGTAATTCAGAGACTCAGGTTGACTCAAACCTACATTCTCTCTTATGGTTATGCCTTATTACGTTTTATTTCCGCCTTACATATTTAGTACATTATTCATACTGATGTCTTATTTCCTGGGGACACCGTGTTTCATGTCATGCAAGTTCAGGTAGGCGAGGAGACGATCCACCCTCGTAGATCGCTTGTCGATATTAGCATTTTTTTGGTGAGCTCCATTTCCTTTTGGAGTATTGCCGAGTCGAGCTTAGTTTATATCTCTTTTGGTACTTTAGGCATGTCGGGGGCCCTGTCCCAACTTATGTTTTGTGTTGACAATCTACTAGAGGCTTTGTAGACAGGTTCTATGTTGTACATTTTGTTCGATATGGCCTTGTCGGCCCTAATATGTATATATCAGCTAGGTTGGGATTTTTGCGTGCAGGATTTCATGTCATACATATCTCAGCTATTGTCCTGAGGAATCGTCGGCCCAATTAATCTTATGTTTGTGTGATGATATCCAGGTGGTTCGCTAAGGCCGTCCAGGCACCGGGTGTCAGCCATCCCCAAGGCTGGGGTGTGATAGTTAGGTTAGAGGCAACAACGAATGTTAACTCTTTCTTATGGTATCAAAAGTTCTTTTATTTGAATTGAGGCAGCAAATTCATTAACACGCAACAACGTTATTCAATTATGTAATGGACTTTCCTCACCGCTTCGATTTCGTTGTTCTGTTTTATCGCATTGTTAAATCAGGGCTTTCTTTAAAATGAAGTAAGGTGAAAGAATATGAGATCTTGGAATATAAGGTAATAATTCTCCTCCTCTAGATGAATTTAACTTAATCTAGATCATAGCTAAGTTGTTGAATGAGAATGTACGGAAATTATATCGTAAATCGTATTTTGATGTTCTTGTTGTTGTATGGATTGTTTGGTGATTTACTAAATTGTGTTGTGGCTGGAATTTTGTGGATTTAGTATGGTTCTAGTTTTTTGAATTTGAGGAAAGTAGAAGAAATAGGGGAGATGCTGTCTGATTCATTATAGAACGAGCGTGTCATTCAATATACATGATATACTAACATCTCCTTAGCATAACGAAAGTGTGATTGTCATTATTGTAGATTGAGGTGCTATACATGATGCGTTGGATGGGTTTTCAAGTGAATCGACTCAGGTGTGTTAAGGCTATACTTTCTTTTGGCATGAATCCGATTACAACGAAATGTAAATAAACATCTTATCAAAATGACTCTATTTATGAATAAGCTCAAGATGTCCTTGACTCTTGTTCGACCCTTATTAGGAGTACCTTTTAAGCTATAAATATTTACCCTTCATGTTTATTGTGATCCTTTTTTGGCTGGTAATGTAGTACATGATTATTGATAGTACATAATAATAATCGAAGGTGTAACGACCTTACATCACTCCGACAAGTTTAAAAAATGTATCCATATAAAATTCATGCATTAGAGATGTATCAGTAGGGGATAAAATGATATTGTGTACACATATATGGTATACCTAAGGACATGGTCATGGTACCCTTTCTTACCACCGGTTGGGCAGTTATGTATCGTTATTTACTACCGGTTGGGCAGACACATATTTACCACAAAACTGTGGCCGGTTGGGAAGTTATGTATCATTATTTATCACCGGTTGGGCAGTTATGTATCCTTATTTATCACCGGTTGGGCGGAAACGTATTTACTATCGAGCTATGGCCGGTCGGGCAGTTACTACTGATCAGTTGGGCAGTTGAACGATTAAAGTTACGATGTGGATGAAGATATCACACCCCAACCTTGGGGAGTGTGGTCGGCACCCGACGCCTGGACGGCCCGAGAGAACCACTTAGATCTCATTACGCGAATGTATAATTGCTTGGGCCAACAAGGCCTCAGAAGGATATTTGTAAAACAACACGAAATAAAATCCTGCTAACAGAAGAACCCAACCTACACATATATATAGATACTAAGGCCGACAAGGCTAATATAATCTCTAACCAACATCGAGGCCTATAAGGCCGTACTGAACAAACTGTACAACACAAGACATGTCTACAAAGCTTCTAAGGGAACGCTTATCATCATCATAAGGTTGGGACAGGTCCCCCGACATACCCAAAATACCAATAGGATATAAACATAACATTGACTAGGCAATACTCCAGAAAGAAATAGAGCTCACCAACAAAGCTGATATCTGAACGCGATTTACAAGGGCGGGTCATCTCCTCGCCTACCTGAACCTGCGTGGCATGAAACACAATATTCCTAGGCAAAGGGGCATCAATACGAGTAATGTACTGAATATATAAGGCAAAAATCAAATGCAATAATAAGTAATCATAAAAGAGAGAGATATGACACAACCCGAGCTCCTGAAATGTCATTGAGGCCTACAACATACATAATGGTCATTCTTATTTTCTAACATTATTCTGTGTTGCTAAATCAATGTTGTATTCTAACTGCTCGACTGATCAGTTGTAACTGCCCAACCAGCCGTAACTCGGTGGCAAATAATGCGCCTGCCCAATCGGTGGTAAATAATGATATATATAAATGCACCACCGATAGTAACTGCCCGACCGGTCGTAGCCCGGTGGTAAACAACGTGTCTGCCCAACCAGTGGTAAATAATGATACATAACTACCCAACTGGTGGTAACTGCCTGATCAATCGTAGCCCGATGGTGAAAAGAAATACATAATGATATCCCTATAGGGACACCCATATAGCCTTAATACTTTGCTTACACGTCACCATTAAATTAACCCCCGAGTAGCATTTTGAACCTATCATCAAAAAATACTTATTGCATACGAGTCAACAAACAGTACCCTTAATGTCTAGTTCTTATGAAATCCACAAGGAGCCACGAGATATCAACATGTTTTCCCTATACCGAAATAGAGTCTCTTTAGCGGATCACCCGTCGACACTCCAACAATTATGCCAAAAGGAAGAAGAGTTTAGACGTAACACACCTTGGAATGGAAACTCAAACAGAGACGATGAAATCTGCCTCTTCACAATTCATCTACAACAACAAACAATACTCATGTCAATAATAAGGAGCATACCAACTAGCTATCGAGCGATGAGCTCATTTTACGACAAATCGGACAACATATCCCCCCCTCCCCATTTTTTTACCTTCTCCAAATCAAGAACAATATCCATAACAACAACAACATCAAGTCTATCAATCTTAGCCAATAAGCAATTTATAACAACCACCAAACAACCTATAAGCCAACAACAACATCAAATATGACTTACGGTATAATTTATGTACTTTCTTATCTCAGAATTTAGCTATCACATGGATGAATTTAAATATACCTAGAGAGAAGAATTCTTACCTTATTTTTCAAGAACTACTCTTCTTCCACCTCACTCCACTTCGGAGAAAACCCAAATTCAACAACACTATGAAACAAAACAACGAGATCGAAGCGGTGTGCAAAGCTCATATGTTATTCTTGAGAAAAATTATACATCGCTTCCTTAAAAAAGGAAAACAAAACGTTGCTGCTCAATATGAGAAAATGTTTACTGCTCAAGTCTGAAGAAAACATTGTTTGTTTCTTTAAGAGTAACTTTAATGTTAATGTTGTCACATATTTTCCTAAGAGATTATTTTAACTCAAAGTGGGATATTTAAGTTCGAAACCTTTATGTCCTTTGGGACCCATCCACAATCAATTACATAAATACACCTTTATCTCAAAAGATGACACCTACTATATACATACATTAGTCACCAATGATTATTTTCCAAGGGTACACGCGGATGTTTTCCACCAACACATAACCACTCAATCCTTAATTAATTAATTAGCCTTCCACTAAAATCTAATAATTAACAAAATATCCATATAATTAATTTCTTGATCTCAATTTACATAAACATGAATCACTTTTAACACACTTCCTATACTCAATATCATAATCATGTGGTACAACACTAGTCCATAGCCTCTTTTGCCACACACACCGAATATTATTCTAATCATCGTCATCACACCTTTAAGTGTTAAATCATTTTGAGACTTTGTCCTTTGATGCACTAAGCTGTGGGTCTGCATAAGAATATGATAAAAATTCTCCGTGGCTCGGGTATACTTACATATGTTGAGTGGTTCCAACCATAGCATGAAAGCCCGGGGTATTACATTGATGAATCTTATTATCACTCTCCGAGCTTACGTTGACTAACTTACTCCGCAACTCAACGTATAAAAATGTGGGATGTAACATCCTTCCCCCCTTAGAAACAATCATCCTCGAATGTTGGAGCCTACATGTCTAGCTTTTCCATGATTGTGCTTATCCTTTTACAAAGGCCTTTGACCTATAGACACCACCAACCTATGGCTACTACTTCCACTTTGATGCTCGATCCTTTTGATTCAAGTCTAGGTAATTCATTCTAGTCTAACTTAGTATCTATAAACTGAGCTCTCTCTTGGCCGTCAACACGAAGTCTTATGCTGAAAGTCATCATTTGTCCACCGCTTCCCTAATCTTGCACTTCATATGTACTTGGTCCCTGGCTTACCTCGAACCGACTACTCTGGCCGTCGCTATATCCTTGGGGTCTGGGTAAAATACGACTTGTCTAGATTGCCGATTGTCCTGTCTCCTCGAAGATATACAACTACCAAAAGCCTCTTCACTGACTGGATACGTCATACCCTTATCACCTTTATCCTTTAATCTATTAGAACTTATACTTCTACCTTCTGATATTCTCGGAACCTGACATCACCCATAATTTTTTTCTACTAATGTTCTTACCTGCTTCTGTACTAGTCCTCTAGTTGTCGGTAATCTTTTGTACGGTAAGCATATCTGCACAATACTTATCAAATAGGATCTCGACATTGACTCCTTATAAATCACCTCTATAAAGCACGATCTAGATTAGAAAGAAGGGTAACCAATCCTAAATGTCCTATAGCTTCTTGTCTATAAATATAGTGCACAACACATCCATAAATACACCATTTTTAGACTCTCTAGGACACGACCTGCTCTGATACCATATTTGTCACACCCCAACCTTGGGGGGTGTACATGTTGTCAAGGCCGAGAAGAGGGTAAGAGAACAAGGTGACAAGGACAAGAATGATCTAGAAGCTAAGGCTTCCAAGAAGACAATTCATGAACCAACTAGTTCATGAATTTGGCAACATTAGAGTCTTCAAAATCGTCCAAGGGGAGATGAAGAGGTTAGCCGAAATGGTTGACCAAGCCAGTACAAAGAATGGAAGCTTCCAAACATATTCCAAGAAGATGAGATCCTTGAGAATCTCAATCCATCCACTCTTCTGCTTGGACTCCACAAAGAGGTGTGAAGGAGTTGGAGTTCATCCTTGTCTCCAAGTAAAACCAAACCATTTCCCATTATTCACACCAAGGCCGAGAACACCCTTGACCACCAAGAAAACCCGAAACCTTTCCCATTTATCCCCACTTGGCCGAAAGGTTCAAGATAAAGTTTGTGTCCTTTAGTTTGTCTTCTAGAATAATCATATACTACTATAAATAGGAACCTTAGGAGGAATGTAAAGATAAGTTTGATATTAAGATAAAACTAAGTTTGTTTTCAACTTGTGTGTTGAAACACATCGATCCTTTGTGGGTCACCTCTCCCTTTAGTGTAAGACTTGGTTAGGACTATGTGACATAATAATTTTCCAAACTCGAGGAACCCCCTTAGTGGTAAACGAACGTTGGAACTTTGTGGACCAACCTAGCCTAAGCTTTGGGTACCAAAAGGGTTTCAATCACCCTCACTTGGCTAGTTCACGGGCATTGCATTTAGCAAACCCCGATCTTGACCTTGTGGCATTGATCACATTATCCTTGTAGTCAGCTCGGGAAATAAATCCCCCATGTGTCTCTATCATTGGGCTCATCTACCGATCCTCACTTCAACCATAACCATAACCACTAAACACTTAAACCATATCAACCAAATCAACACTTAACCAAAAGTCACCTTTCCTTCACTCGAATTTGTATCCGACAACTCGTGACCAGCCCTCACTCAATATACTATATACCGACTAACCTTACCTCCCACAATATCCCATAAACATCCCTACTAGAGGTCATCACCTAAAATAGCCCACAAACACCCGTCCAATCCAAATACCACCAAGTAGTCTGCATAATACACTTACCGAGAACCTTACTGTCAGTACCGTTCCAGAATCCTACCATCATTCAACCACCAAAGCCCGAACATCACAACAATCATCAATGTGTCTACCACCACCCCACAAAACGCCTTGACCCGATTCCCTCTACACTCTCCCAAAATCACTATCAAATACTCCACTGTCCTGTCAATCCGAGAACCCCATATTGCCATCCATTTTCGGGTCAACCCGAACATCCTCCACACCCGACCCACTTACCCAACATCACCCCTCCTTACTTACATCACCATGACCATGTCCTTAGGTATACCATATATGTGTACACAATGCTATTTTATCCCATGTTGATACATCTCTAATGCATGAAATTTATATGGATACATTTCTAAAACTTGTCAGAGTGATGTAAGGTCGTTAAACCTCTGATTATCATTATGTATTATCAATCATCATGTACTACATTACCAGCCGAAGAAGGATCACAATAAACATGAAGGATAAATATATATAACATAAAAGGTACTCCTAACAAGGGACAAACAAGAGTCAAGGACATCTTGAGCTTACTGAACTTGTGTCTACAAAAGCCTCTAAAGATAACTGACATCAAACATGGTTGGGACAGGGCCCCAACCTACCCATACTGATACATGACCTCTAAACTCAGCTACATTCCAGAAGAGGTGGAGTCTTACTGATCCTCTGTTGAATATCAACCTTATCTAATGACAGAACTCATCAAAATGATTACCTCCACCTGCATGCATAAAATGCAGCACCCCAGCAATGGGACGTCAGTACAAAGAAATGTATCAAGTATGTAAGGTAGAGAATAATATAAATAACAACTCTAAAACTGAAGAACATGAGACAGTACAGTAGAATCTTTGCTGACAGATAAGAATAAGAGTGAATTTACTACACACCCTAGATTGGCTTACCAGATCACTGTCATTTGGAGCATTTGGTCTTTCTATCTATCCATTTAACCTATAATACCGTAA
Source organism: Anisodus acutangulus (assembly GCA_029783415.1). NCBI lineage: Eukaryota > Viridiplantae > Streptophyta > Magnoliopsida > Solanales > Solanaceae > Anisodus > Anisodus acutangulus. The sequence continues at coordinate 3,411,123 of CM056501.1, forward strand.
CATTTTAAGATATGTCTATTGATTTTGGTTACTGGTCCTTACTATCTTGTTATCTACCATACAAACTAAATATAAAGCGACTATTCTCATATCTGAATTACTGAACACAATATTTTATGACTCTCCTATTACATTCGGTATTATTATACGTTGAGTTGAGGTATAAGTTAGTCGACGTAAGCTTGGAAAGTGAGAATAAGATTCATCAATGCAATACCCTAGGCTTTCACGCTATGGTTGGAACCACTCGACATATATAAGTAGACTCGAGCCAATGATAGTATGAATCTGTGTGTGGATTTAATGGTGACATGTAAGAAAAGCAGTAAGGCTATATAGGTGTATATACTACCAATAGGGATATGATTATGTATTTCTTTTTACCAACGGGCCCAGTTGGACAGTTACCACCAGTTGCGCAGTTATGCATTGCTATTTCCACTAGTTGGGAAGACATGTTATTTACCACCTGCCTACGATCAGTCGAGCAGTTACCACCAGTTGGACAGTTATGTATAGTTATTTACCACTAGTTGGGTAGACATATTATTTACCATTATTCTACGACCGGTTGGGCAATTACCACCAATGGGAAGTTATATATATTGTTATTTACCACTGGTTGGACATGCACATTATTTATCACCGAGCTACGGTCAGTAGGGCAGTTACCACTGATCAGTTGGGCAGTCGAGCAATTAGAATTACAACATTGATTTACCGACATAGAATAAGATTAGAAGATAAGAATGATCAATATGTATATTGTAGGCTTGAGTGACATTTCAGGAGATCAAGTTGTTTCATATCTCTCTCTTTTATGATTACTTATTATTGCGTTTGATTTTCGCCTTATATATTCAATACATTACTCGTACTAATGTCCCTTTGGGAGGGGACGCTGTGTTTCATGCCACGCAGGTTCAGGTAGGCGAGGAGAGGACCCACCCTTGTAGATCGTGTTCAAATATCAACTTTGTTGGTGAGCTCCATTTATTTCTGGAGTATTGCCGAGTCAGGGTTATGTTTATATCCTGTTGGTATGTTGGGTATGTTGGGGGCCCTGTCTTGACCTTATGATGTTGATTGACGTTCCTTTAGAGGCTTTGTAGACATGTCCTATGTTGCACAGTTTGTTAAGTACGTCCTTGTAGGCTTGGATATTGGTTAGAGATTATATTGTCCTTGTCGACCTTAGTATGTATATATATGTGTAGGTTGGGTTCTTCTGTTAGCAGAATTTTATGTTGTGTTGTTTTATAAATATCATTCTGAGGTTTTATCGGTCCAGGCATTTATACATTCCTATAATGAGATACAGGTGATTTTCTCAGGCCGTCCAGGCGCTCTGCCTTGTCTCCTTATTATGTGGCTCTTTAAATGTGTCCTAATGAAAACTAATAGCTAAGCTAAGAACTAAAGGAAAACAACAAGCTAAAATAAATACATGATCTCGGCCAAGACCAAAAAGAAGGTCAAAAATACAATGTCTTATTGATCATTCACGTAACAACTCTAATTCCATTCCATTTTCTATGCCATATTAGGCATGTAAGTGTAGGTTGATGGGTCACCATTGACGTACGTTCTTAGTAAAGCTCTTCTCGACTCATGTTGAGAGTTTAAGTTCATGGGCTTTCTTTTATCAATCTCCCCTTCTTTGAAAGAATTCATCCACGAATTCGTGCTGCCTAAATGTAGCAATGAACCTTCATCAAAAAGTGGTGCTCCAATATTTCCATCATTGGACAAGTCCGGAGGTTTCATTTTGTAACAGCCTTGTTCTAAACTTGCCAAATACGGATCCGAATACAAGACAATTGTTTTTAACTTTTTATGATGTTCGTGTTGGATCTCAGATTCCATAAGAGATGCTGCCTTGCCATAGGTTGAAGGGTGACACGGTGCACCACTCAACTTTGTGTTAGATCAAAAGATGGCACCTATGCTTGTTTTATGTTTGATGCTAAATGGCCTTTCACGGCTTGGCAAGGATAGGACCAGGGCTTCACAAATTTCCATGGCTTCAAGGTATCTTGTTGCTTCTCGGAACCATTCATACTTTTCTTTACTCATGAGTTTGTTTATAGAGGCAGTAAAGTCATAATATCTCTGCATTAAATGATGAGGAAACAAAGTCGGACTAAGAAAATACGTTGCTTCAACGATGCCCGTAGGCTCGGTACATCTTTGGCTTGATTTCACCGTGGTTGGATTAGCACACAATCCCTTGAGTGATGTGGTATGATCTATGGACCGTGGTACCATCTTGTGCATGAGGATCATGGATGAGTTTGGAATGTTGCACAACTCGAATGGACTCACAAGTTCTTCACACAAATCACGCTCGATTTTGAAGGCCAATATCTTGCAAGGACGTCTTCTCTTGGCATTTGATTGTCCCTTTCCTTAAGTGTAGTTAAGCCCAATGATCCAATCATAAGCCAAGTCAAGTGTCTCCAATGGACAAAGGGTCTCGTGATGAACAAGTCCTTACACGAAAGTAGTGGACTAGAGAGAGCAAATGACTTTTGGTCTTGAATTGGGATGAGACCAACACTGGTTCCTCTAGTATCATGTTCAATTTTAATTAGTGGCTCCATGGTCGAAATAGGGGCAGTAAGGAGTCCAAAATTTTGGATGATATGAGGGAACCAACTCATGATCTCGGGCAACACTTGTGTTCTTGAACCAACCTAAGTTAGTTCCTACTTCGGTTGGAGTAGTGTGAAGGCCCTTGGGTAATTCCATATAACCGATAAATGGTTGGTAGTAATTTGCTCATGAAACTCACGGGAGATCTTGGAATATTACATACTCCAAATGGCATCACAAACCATTCGGAGAAATCATGCTTGGCATTGGAATCCAACTTCCTTTTACTTCCTTCTCGGATCCTTATGTGATGCTGTCCATTCCTCAAATCTTCCTCGAAGAACAACTGCATTCTATTCCCTCCACCCAAGAGATCTCTCAATCTTGGCATAGGCATTGTGCACTTCATAGTGAGGTTATCATCCTCTTGGAAACATGCGAGCCAAATTCCTTTCGATATCAATAGTGCGGGTGTTGTGTAGGGACTAAGGCACCCTCAGTCATGTTCTTTGCCTACCAATTATTGTTCTTGACATCTATGGTCTTGGTGTGTAGATAACGAGCTTCTTAAAAATAAATCAAGAGCAAGTTCACTATCTTTCAATATTGGTGTTCCGGATGTAAGTTCATTTCCAAGTTCCTTCACATCGGCATCTTCCAATATAACGTCCGCAATGATTTCCCTTTTCTTGCATGCCAATGAATCCATATGACTCCCCTTCTTGGATTATTCTTCTACCCTTCGCGCATCAAGTAGTAGGGCATCGACTTCACGCTTCTTTGCACGTCGGATTCTCATATCCTTCACCTCACTAGGTGACATTGGCACTTGTCGGATTTTCTTATCTTCTTTTCGAAAGGAATAAGTATTCCTTCCTCCATCATGTTGTGCCTTCGTGCCAAGTTGATGGTTGCCCCAATAAAATATGACATGCATCCATAGGGAGGATGTCACACTATACCTTATCTTCATATATTCCAATCTGAAAGCTAACAAGAGTTTGTTTCACTACTCTTAGTATTTCATCTTGGTTTAGCCATTGGAGATCATATGGCTTCGGATGATTTCGGGTGGGTAATTTTAACTTGGCCTCTGCCATTTCCACGGAGGCCAAGTTGACACTACTTCTCCCGTCAATAATCATGTTGCACACTTTGTATTTTACTTTGCATCAAGTATAAAAAAATTGCTCACCTCGTGTTCGTCAAGTTGAACACTTAACACATGTCGAAGAACTAAGTTTTCACACACCTCCGCCATAGTAACATCTTCCTCCACAATTTCTTGATCATACAATAGATTACTAAAGGAGGTATTGCCCTTTTCCTCAATATGATACAATGGATTAAAAAGGGTACGACCTTGTTTTTCATCTCAGAATTCCTTGAATCCAGTCTTGTCTATAGAAAAGGAATTCCCACAACCATGGTATTCTTTATCTTCATACCTTGGATTGCTTTGCACAACCCTTGGCTCATAATTGTTACTCACGGTACATCCCGCAAGTTTTCTTTTCCAAGCTTGCACTTGTTCCATGACAATCTCGGATAAGACCCTCCTAAGTTCGTTACTTACTTGTGCCATAGCGTCAAAGCATGGGATGTGATTGTCTTTCTCTGATACCAATCTGATGTAAGTAAGGAGGGGTGATGTTTGGTAAGTGGGTCGGGTGTGGATAATGTTCGGGTTGACCCAAAAATGGATGGCAATATGGGGTTTCAGGTTCTCAGATTGATGGGACAGTGGGGTATTTGATGGTGATTTCGGGAGAGTGTAGAGGGAATCGGGTCACGACGTTTTGTGGGGTGGTGATAGACACATTGAGGATTGTTGTGATGCTCCGAATTTGGTGGTTGAATGATGGTAGTATGCCGAAACAGTACTGGGATAGTAAGGTTCTCGGTAAGTGTATTATGCGGACTACTTGGTGGTGTTTGGATTGGACAGGTGTTTGTGGGTTATTTCGGGTGATGAAATTTAGTAGGGATGTTTATGAGATATTTTGAGAGGTAAGGGTAGTTGGTATATAGTATATTGAGTGAGGGTTGGTCACGAGTTGTCAGATACAAACTCGAGTGAAGGAAAGGTTCCTTTTGGTAAGGTTGCTATTAGCCCAAGGATAGAGACACAGGGGATTTGTTTCCCGAGATGACACCAAGGATAATGTGATCAATGCCATAAGGTCAAGACCGTGGTTTGCTAAATGCAATGCCCGTGAACTAGCCAAGTAAGGGTGATCGAAGCCCTTTTGGTACCCAAAGCTTAGGCTAGATTGGTCCACAAAGTTCCAACATCCGCTTACCAATGAGGGGGTTCCTCGAGTTTTGGAAATGATTAGGTCACATAGTCCTAACCAAGTCTTACACTAAAGGGAGGGGTGACCCACAAATGATCGATATGTTTCAACACACAAGTTGAAAACAAACTTAGTTTTATCTTAAACTCAAACTTATCTTTACATTCATCCTAACGTTCCTATTTATAGTAGTACATGGATTATTCTAGAAGACAAACTAAAGGACACAAACTCTATCTTGAACCTTTCGGCCAAGTGGGGATAAATGGGAAAGGGTTCGGGTTTTCTTGGTGGTCAAGGGTGTTCTCAGTCTTGGTTTGAATAATGGGAAATGGTTTGGTTTTACTTGGAGACAAGGAAGAACTCCAAATCCTTCACACCTCTTTGTGGAATCCAAGTAGAAGAGTGGATGGATTGCGCATCTCAAGGATCTCATCTTCTTGGAATGTGTTTGGAAGCTTCCATTCTTTGTACTTTCTTGGTCAACCATTTCGGCCAACCTCTTCATCTCCCCTTGGACGATTTTGAAGACTCTAATGTAGCCAAATTCATGAACTAGTTGGTTCATGAATTGTCTTCTTGGAAGCCTTAGCTTCTAGATCATTCTTGTCCTTGCCAGTTTGTCCTCTGACCCTCTTCTCGGCCTTGACAACTTGTAGAAAGAATTCTCGGCCTTGTCTCCTTATTACATGGCTCCTTAAATGTGTCCTAATGAAAACTAATAGCTAAGTTAAGAACTAAAGGAAAATAAAAAGCTAAAAGAAATGCATGATCTCGGCCAAGACAAAAAAGAAGGCCGAAAATACAATGTCTTATTGACCCTTCACGTAACAACCCCAATTCCATTCTATTTCCATGCCATATTAGGCATGTAAGTGTAGGTTGACGGGTCACCGTTGGCGTTCTTAGTAAAGCTCTTCTTGACTCATGTTGAGAGTTTAAGTTCACGGGCTTTCTTTCATCACATGGTACCCTTATCTTAGTACCGGTTGGGCAGTTATGTATTGTTATTTACCACTGGTTGGGCAGGAACGTATTTACCATCAAACTATGGCCGGTCAGGCAGTTATGATATATACATTTACCACAAGTTGGGCAGTTATGTATTGTTATTTACCACTTATTGGGTAGACATGTATTTACAATCAAGCTACGGCTGGTCGGGAAATTACCAATGATCAGTCGGGCAGCTGAACGGTTATAGTTATGATGTGGATAGAGAGTCATAAAATGTTGTGTTCAGTACTTCAGATATGGGAAGAGTCACTTTATATTTAGTTTGTATGGTAGATAACAACACAATAAGGACTAGTAACCTAAGTTAGAAGACATAACTTAAAATGTTACGGCATTATAAGCTCAATGGATAGACATAAAGACAAAATGATCCAAATGACAGTGATTTGGCAAGCTGATCTAGGGTGTGGTATGTTCACTCTTATTCTTATCTTTCAGTAAATATTCTGCTGTACTGTCTCATGTTCTTCAGTTTTAGAGTTTATATATATATATATATTGTTTTCTGCCTTACATACTTGGTACATTTCATTGTACTGACGTCCCATTGATGGGGCGCTGCATTTCATGCCTGTAGGTGGAGGTAATTAGTTTGATGAGCTCTCTTACTAGATGAGGTTGATATTCATCGGAGGATCGGTAAGACTCCACCTCTTCCGGAGTGTATCCGAGTATAAAGGTCATGTATCAGTATGGGTAGTACGGGGCCCTATCCTGACCATGTTTGATGTGAGTTATCTTTAGAGGCTTTTGTAGACCCAAGTTCAGTATGTCAGTATAGAAGCCTTGTCGGCCTGTGTATACATCTATTTTGGGTTTTGCTGCTTGCAGAAACGTATATTGGCCTAGTCGGCCATGTAATTATTCATGTATGTGTTGGAATGATCCCATCTTGCCAAGTTAGTTTGAAGTATAAATATTATAGCTTCAGGCCTCATCGGCCATAAATACAATATTACATTTTACAAGTTGGCCTCATTGGCCTAAGTTGTCCTATGAGACATAGGTGATATGAATTAAAGTTTGGTTCACTCAAGCCTAGTAAGGTACCGGGTGACATCCATGCATCACCTAGGTTGGTGTGTGACATAGAGGAAACAAAGTTTGGAGCTTATCAGTTGCAGGATGTCGCAAATATCTGGTATGAGTCATGGGAACATTCCCAAGGGGAAAATGCACCTCCAACAACTTGGGATGAGTTTGATGATACCTTTATTGAGAACTTTCTGCCAATAGAGGTGAGGGAGGCAAAGGCTATAGAATTTGAGATGATCAAACAGAATGACAGGAGTGTGCTGAAGTACTATCTACACTTTGTTTCTTTGGCAAAATATGCTCCCCCTATGGTTCCAAACATGAGGGCCAAAGTTATGTGTTTTGTGTATGGTCTCAATCCCAGTTGTACGATGTAATAAATATTTCAGCTTAGAGCAAAGAAATAACTCTTACAAAGTTGGTTGCTTTCGTACAAGGTAATGAGACCAAAATGAAGGAAGAGAAAACATTACAGAAAGTGAAGGACATGAAATTAAATAAGAGAGCTAAGTATATAGGTCACTTTAGTTATGAGGGAGGTAGATGCAAGCAATTCTTTTAAAAACAGGTCATCAGGACTTGCTCCATCTTCAGCCAGTGCCCCAACCCTAAAGTTTAGGAATAATAATAAGAGGCAGAACTTCAGAACATCAGACTCCCAGTCACAGGCTAGTGTGGGTCAAAACACCTTCATCAACGCAGTTTGTGGTAAGTGTGATAAGAGGTACCCATGGGGAGTGCCTCTCTGGCATGCATATCTGTTATGGTTGTGTTCAGCAAGGTCACTTTCAGCGAGACTGTCCATCAGTGCGGCAGGTTACATGATGTAATATGGCTCAGTCCACAAATTTAATAATTCCTCATAATTCTGAAGCTTAATCAGGGCGTGGTCTAACTAAGTCCGGTAACACTGGAGGAGTCCCAAACCGCTTGTATGCACTATCAGGTCATCAGGATTCAAAGGCCCACACAGAAGTGGTCATAGGTATATTAACCATTTTCACTTTCGATGTTTATACTCTTATGGATCCTAGATCCACTTTATCTTATGTAACCCCATTTGTTGCTAAGAAGTTTGGGATAGAACTAGAAAAATTGCATGAACCCTTTGAAGTATCCACTTCAGTTGGTGAGTCAGTTATATCTAGACAAGTATATATGGGATATACAATTAAAGTCTATCACCGCATTACTATAGCCTATTTGGTAGAGTTAGAAATGGTAGACTTCGATGTAATCATGGGTATGGATTGGTTATATTCATGTTATGCAACAATATGTTATAGGACCGAAACTATCAATTTTAAATTTCCTGATAAGCCAGTCATAGAATGGAAGGGTGATGCAGTAGCACCCATAGGTAGGTTTATTTCCTATCTTAAATCCAGAAAGATGATATCCAAGGGTACATTTACCATCTAGTTCAGGTTAGAGATGTAGATGCCCAGACCCCAAATCTTCAGTCCGTACCAGTTGTCAATGAGTTTCCAGAAGTCTTTTCAGAAGATCTTCCCGAAGTTCCTCCCGATAGGGAGATCGACTTTGGAATTGATTTACTTACCGACATAAAGCCGATATCTATTTTTCCATAAAGAATAGCTCCAGCATAGTTAAGAGAATTTAAAATCCAGTTGAAAGATCTCCTTGATAAGGGGTTTATTAGACCAACTGTCTTACCTTGGGGTGCACCGGTCTTGTTTGTTCGAAAGAAAGATGGGTCTCTACGTATGTGTATTGACTACCGGTAGTTGAACGAGGTCATCATTAAGAACAAATATCCTTTTCTCAGAATCTATGACTTATTTGATCAACTTCAGGGTGCCCATTGTTATTCCAAGATTGACCTTAGATCAGGGTACCATCAGCTTAAGGTTAAGGAAGTTTATATTCCAAAAACCGCCTTTAAAACTTGTCATGGTCATTTCGAATTTTGTGTCATGTCATTCGGATTGTCGAATGCACTAGCTGCTTTCATGGATCTTATGAACATGGTCTTCAATCCTTATCTTGACTTTTTCGTCATTGTCTTCATTGATGATATTCTAGTCTATTTCTTTGTGAGGCTAATCATGCAAAATATCTCAGAATAGTGTTGTAGACACTCCAGGATCACGAGCTTCATGCAAAATGTTCCAAGTGTGAGTTTTGGTTAAAGTCAATATCATTCTTAGGCCATGTACTTTCAGCGCAGGCATCTGAGTTGATTTTCAGAAAATAGACGTTGTAAAGAATTGGCCCAGACCCACCTCAGTCTCTGAGATAAGAAGTTTCTTAGGTCTGACAGGCTATTATCGATGTTTCGTAGAGGGGTTTTTCTCTATCGCAACTCCATTGACTAGATTAACTCAGAAGAAATTCAAATTTCAGTGGTCAAATGCCTGTGAGCGTAATTTTGAAGAATTGAAAATGAGATTGACTTCTGCTTCAGTGTTAACGTTGCTAGAGGGAACCGAAGGGTTTGTAGTATATTATGATGCATCAGGCATTGGTATCAGATGTGTTTTAATGCAACATGGTAAGGTTATCACTTATGCATCCAGACAACTTAAACCTTATGAAAAGAACTATCCGACTCATGATTTAGAATTAGTAGTCGTGCTTTTTGCGCTCAAGATATCACATCATTATTTGTATGGAGTTCACGTTGACATTTTCACATATCACAAGAGCCTTCAACACATTTTCAAGCAGCGGGAATTGAATCTTAGTCAGAGGAAATGGCTCGAATTGATAAAATATTATGATGTAGATGTTCTTTACCATCCAGGAAAAGCGAATATGGTAGCTGATGCTCTTAGCCGGAGATCCATAGGAGGTTTAGCTCATGTTGAAGAAGAGAACCATGATGAAAGAGATTCACCGACTAGCTAGTCTAGGAGTTCAACTCATGAACTTCGAAGATGGTGTTGTTGTTGTCCAGAACAAGTCCGAATCCTCCTTAGTAGCTAAGGTGAAGGAGAAACAATTTAATGATCCCTACTTGTTGCAGTTGAAAGAGGGTATCCACAAGCATAAGACAATGACTTTTGAACAAGGGGGAGATAACTGTACTTTGAGGTACCGAGGCAGGTTATGTGTTCTAGATGTGGATGGACTCGGAGAGAGAATCATGACAGAAGTGCATAATTCTAGGTATTCTATTCACCTAGGTTCTACCAAGATGTATCATGATCTTAAGGAAATTTATTGGTGGAATGATAAGAGAAGGAATATGGCAGATTTTGTAGCCAAGTGTCTGAATTATCAGTAGGTGAAAGCCGAGAACTAGAGGCCTGGTGGGTTGGCTCAGAATATTGATATTCCCGTTTGGAAATGAGAGATGATAAACATGGAATTCACAACCGGTCTACCTCCTCAGCCCGAAGGCGTGATTCCATATGGGTGATCGTGGACCGACTTACTAAATCAACCCACTTCTTGCCAGTCAAAACCACAGATTCAACAAGGGATTATGCTAAGTTGTATATCTGAGAAATTGCCAGGCTTCATGGGGCTCCAGTGTCCAATTATTTCGGATCGTAGTCTTCAGTTCACAGTGCACTTTTTCACTACTTCAAAAATACCCTACGGTGACTGGTAAAAACCACCACTAAGATGACGGTTCCCGTAAGTGTCATCTTTTTCACTGTCACAAACGGATGACGGTTCTGTATCTGTCACACGACATGTGAGGGTTCAAACCCAACACACAAAAGTCACATAAATTTTAACTTCAAAATCTAAAATTCAAATTTTAAATTTTGATTCGATTTTTTTTAAATTTCTATTAAATTAATAATTTATTTTAATATGGCGGGAAAATTAAATTTGGCGGGAAAATTATTATTATTATTATTTTTTGGCAATTTAATTTCAATATTGCAAATTGCGTGCACCGATGAAATGGACTAAAAATTTAAATAACACCAAAAATATACATTGAATAGCTAGAATCCGTTGTACAAAGTCTTCTCAAAATGGATAATCATTCAAAATGCTATTAAAGTGTTTAATTAAAGACTAAAACATTGTTAATCAAGTATCTTATCAATCTAAAATGTTCACTCATCAGCATTTAGTTTACCAACTTCTATTTCAGCAAGTATCTTCGAAAAATGAAATCCCCACTCGACACGAATATCATCAAGTTCCTCTTGTGAGTACATGTGTTTTCCGTAGAACTATAAACCACAAAAAGAAAATAATTAGTAATGCTTTATATAATGTAACAATTAACATGGTTAATGGTCTATCATTTAAGTATAGAAGGACTTACATTGTTTGTCATTAAAGTCGAGTATAGCATCAACTCTTTCATGAAACGCATCACACAATAGCCACTCTCGGTACCACCAGGTTGTAGTGGTTCCTGCCATTGAATTAAATATCAACATGTACATATAACTTAAAACAAAAGTTGTAAAGATTCACTAAATATATAATCACTCAAGTATGCAGACCAAATAAAATAAGTCATACTTTAACATATTTCACCATAGTCGAGTAAGCCCACTTTTGCCTTTGACCAACTGTAGTTGTAAACATTTGCATGCCGCTGTGAGAAATTTGATGAACAATTTCAGATTCAAAACAGTAACTATAGAAGCATATTTCACTAAATAGAGTGACGTACATATTTAGTAGCCTTTCCAAATCTGTATCCGGAGCTTTACCGAGAGGATCTAAATAAAACACCTCATTCTTCTTCATGTTAAACACTATCAAAATCCAGTGATACCTAAAGGTGAAATTCCATTAAATTCTAATAGTAATGCTTGCTTAAAATTAAACTGACATATATGTGTAATGTGATTATCTTACTTTGGATTATATGGCATGAAAAGATATTGTCCCTTGTCCCCCTTCTGAAGCTGATCACAAAGTGCGCGTGCCCTTACATCAACTGGACTCAGGTTTGCCTTTGTCATTCTTGTTAGTAGAAACAACACCAGGATGCACAAAACCAAATTGCGGCACTCCTTCACTGACCGAGTTGTACTTTGCATGCAATAAACTGAAGATATACATAAACATATCAAACCAGAAAATAGAAATACAAATACACATATGGGGACCAATGAAACGATAAATAACTTACCACATATAAACCATAATGACATTAATATCTGACCAATCCATGGACAGTAATTCCTCGCATATTTTTCTAGAAACATGAGCCTTAATAGAACCGCCAGTCTTGAAAACTGAATCATCAATAAGGTAAGGAAAGGCGTAATTATCTGGAAGCTTTAACTGACAAAGTCCGTGAAGAATTATGAGAGTATCAGAGCTGGTTTGGTGAGTTTTTCCTGATTGCCTTTTTCTTTTCTTTTGTTGCATTGGGAGATCAACAACAATGTTTTCCCTTTTTTTTTTATCTCCGTCCGGTTTCTCTGTTTCCTTTAAGTCATCATCAAACTTCAGCTTTTTCTTTGTGCTTGGTTGATTCATACTATCTTTTCCAGTTGTATAGAGCTTTGGGGTCTCATTTACAAGCTGAGGATGAAGCATTGGACTTTTTCTTGGCATGGCAACATATGGGGCTTTTGGTGACTAGTCCTGTAACATGTGTTTGTACTACAATATAAAATATATAGATAGAATATATAAAATAAAATACGGTATAACATAGGATTTGTAAGCCTTAAAGGCAGAATTAGTTACCTGAATTGCTTTCTTCTTATTGATGTTGTTAGGACCATTAACACTCTTTTAACATCTTTTGCTTGACAATTATCCTCATTGAACGGAGGTTGGAATGAGCAACTGGCCACATCAGAATGTCTTGGTTTTTTTTTTTGCCATTTCATTTGTTATGTCCTCCAACCATTTTTTGATAGTTTCCAGCCTCTCACAGAATTCTTTACTGCTGCTAGACTCGACAAATCCATCACATAAATGGAAGTACAATGATGATGGGATATACTTTCTTGTACATTGCATATGGCCTTTTATTGGAAGTTTCTTTATTGCCCTAGTAAGAATATCGTTATTCCCTTCAATCTTTAGCCTACCCTCTCGAACTTATTTTTTAACATCTCCTATTAATGATTACATAAGCAATATAAAAAGCATGGCTAACCAACTCTACAAGACAAACACATAACAATATACTTTAATATCCAAATCTGAAACCAAAGAAAGAAATAAAGATTAATATTTAACACTTACAATTTCATCGACGATAGGTTGTACATCCGAAGGATATTTCCCATCTTTCAACCTTCGTGCTCTTTTCCAAAGCTCGGATCTATCAATCTTATCCTCCGTGACGCAAGTTTTAGAGCACTATTAAGGTTTGTTGGTGGAATACCAAAAATATGTTAATTAACTTCCAAAAAAAAGCACTAACATCGAGAAGAATGACTTTAACTTACCAAATATTGCATCACCCCTTTATACCCTCTTCTACTTAAACGATGATTCACATTGTTCTTCGCCCTCCTTGCTTTTGCCGCTTCACTTTTTGTCTGTAAAGAATGACTTGTAAAACGTAGACTTACCCAAATCTGTTGTATTTGACAACAATACAGCCACCATCCTGCTTCTTTCTCTTATGTTGCTCGTGTCCAATAGATGCTCCTCAACTTTGACTACTTTTTGGTCCATTTTCTTCTTCCTCATCACCGTATTCTTCACCTTCATCGTCATCTTCACCTTCATATTTAGCTGCATCTTCATCTTCGTCTTCACCAGTAGAAAAATCAAGTATTGGTTGTAGTTTACACCTAATTTTATGACCATCTTCATCTGAAGAACTGCCACATTCAACGTTCAGCTCATCATCTGATTTGGGTTCATATTGATCTTCATCACCATATTTTATTTTCTTACCCATATTTGTACCCGCACAGTAAGTATACATAAAAAACTAAAGTCAAATTCATCTATACACTCATAGTTAGCTAAAGAATGGTACACTAATAAGCATTATCTCCAACAAACAAATAGTTATACTCACAATATTTAAAACCCAAATTACACCCAAAGTCCTTCTGTCCCAACTCCTGTGTATATAGCATTATCTCCATCATCAATATCATTCAACTCGTCAGAATTATGCAAGTCTGATATAATAGGAGGTCACAACCTCTAACTCATCATCTAATAAGATTTTACTTGGCATATAACACACAATTGACCATTTAGTTGCACTTGGATCGGGTATGAAAAAAAGTTGTCTAGCTTACAAAGCCAAAATGAAGGGTTCCGACTTATGCCCTAACCATTTCAAATCTACTAGTGTAAATCCAAGTCTATCATTAGCTACCACACCAGCACCAAGTTTCTACCCAATCACACTTAAATACGGAAATCCTAAACGTATGATAATCAACATCCCAAATCTCCTTTACCATTCCATAATAAGTCATATTATCAGTGTGAGGCTTTGAGTCCTTAGAACCCGTTACTTGCATAGTTGAAGCTACTACAATAACCCCACTATTCTGAGTAACATGACTTGCGTCACCCTAATATATTTGAAAGTGAAACCTGTTGACATCATAACCAGAATATTTATAGACATAAGGAGATGGACCATTAGATAGCCAACACAATTTTTCAGACACATGCTTATTTTCCTCAATTAATTCAAACACCTAGAAAACAAAATCAGAAGGAATCACTTACTGTCTACAAATTAAATAAAAATAACTAAAAATTTATCTGCAATATGAAAAATCTTATTTCACAGCCAATCAGGAAATCGTTTATTGTGTTCTTTCTTATACCACACTTCATTTTTTTTGGATCCTGAGATCGTAACAATTCCATGTGTTCACTATAAAATAAAGAGCATAATATTGTAATTCAATCAATAAAAAAAGTTTTAAAAAAACACATAACATGTTATCAAATAATACGATTACCTAATGAATGGTTGAATTTCTTCTGAGTTTTCTAAAATCCACAAGTGGACTTGGTTTAGAGAAGATGGATTAGGTTCGAACATTTCCCCACCACCAGTTGATTCATCAACAAATGACTTACCTTCTAGGACACCATATGTTTTCATGTTTGCCATGTACTCAGAGCAAAATTCCAAGGCTTCATCAGCTAGGTAGCTCTCCGCAATGCATCCTTCTGGACGATTTTGATTTCTTACATAACCTTTTAAGATTTTCATGTTTCTTTCAAAAGGATACATCCATTGGAGATACACCAGACCATATTGTATCACTTCACTTACTAAGTGCACGAGTAAATGGACCATTATGTCAAGCAGATTGCCCTTTCTTTTCCTTTTATGGGTTAGGTAACCATAGTGGAATATATGAAGCATTTTCAGCTTTGTAGAGTCAACTCATCTTCCCTGAAGCGAAACCTACATCTAAATTAGTGTATACATATGCACTTACGGTTATAGATACAGAAGGCGCAATCGGAGCACTAAGATCACGAGGTGAAGGCACACTATCATTACACGATAGGTAAAATTAGAAGCTACACTCTAAAGACAGATTCACTAGATTTCGACCTTCCCACTGCTCTGTATAGCCTATTAGATGGCAATACAATACTCTAACGATTCATGCCTTGATTGATGATGAATTACCTTACTCCCTTTCCATACCGGGTCTAAGGATATAGCCTATTCTATAATATACTCTTCTTCTATCACAGAAATAGCTAAATCGGAAGTTAATCCCTATAAGCACTTCATTGAAACTAAAAATAAGAACAAGAGCAATCACATGCTAAAGTAGGAAAAAAGGGGAGCACACATTCTTTATAAGTCTAAACTAAGAAATTCTTTTGAACCACTTAGAAAGGATAAGAGTCGTATCTACAAAGCAAAAGAAGTTGTCGGAGGCGATGCAAAGATACTCACCTCAGCCTCTCTGGTGTCATTAGTTACCAAATTCATTCAGTGACAACCTTAAGATAAGGAAGTCCTTTATTTTCATTATTGAAATAGGAGGCTACTCTCTCTCTTACTTTCTTTCATTTAGTTAGGCATGTAAATGATCTTTCTCTAAAGAGACTCTTTACCTACTGAATTAGAATGAATCTTACACTTACTTATCTCTTTACTCAGAGAAGTCCCTCTTAGAGCTAATCCCCGTTGCTGTGTCTTCTTTCTCCTTACTCTAGGAATGAAGCCGTAAGCTGAATAGAATACAAACTTGCTTGCTCTATTTGATTCAGGACCTTTTGTTGCTGCATCTCTTTTAGATTCGATTCCTAATAAAAGAAAAATGTTGTTGGCTTGCCTATTCAGATTGAGAATATGGAAGAGACTATGAAATAGAAGAAAGAAGGTGAGTTTGAATTCTAAATCAAGAGCCCTTACTCAGGAGGGCTTGTCTTTCTCTTATTGTCAGAAGTCAAATAGTTAAGTCCAGTTTGTGAAACTGGGCCAGACGACATTAATAGTAGAGTTTCTATGGTAAGGTACAAACCTTTTTGTCTGGGTTATTGGCAGACATACTCAACTGGTACAAATAGAAAGGTTCGTCCAATGAGTGATGACACTAGCGAGTAAACTACAAAAAGGTCTTTCTTTGTATAACATAAGCGGATGAGTTAGTTATAATTAGCTCAAATGTGACATACTTTCTCAATTTTGGTTGCTTGACTCAATAATGGACCTTCAAAGTCATTGACTCCATATTTAGGGAATGATTAAACTCCTTTTTTGACCACCCTCACCTCTGAAACTCGGCTAAGTTGCCTTTCTTTCTTTCAATGCTTCAAGATAGAAGTAGGTCGAGGGTAGGTCTTTCTCGATCGGAGTACATACGAACTTGGTTGCTTATTTCATTCTATATCTTCTCCTGGAAACAAATCAAGATCAAGGATGTTAAAAAGATAGAGTCCACCGATAGATCAAAAAGTCACAAACCTTGCTGCCACCTAATCGATGAATCTTGTCCCCCTTTTGTGGCTTTAGCCTTCTTCATGTTACCTTGTTACTAAAAAAATAGCATGCGTATAGAATGGGATCAAGACTAGGGTCAGTTCTCTCCCGAGTATCATTAGTGGGTCCACATACATTTTTGAGAAAAAAGAAAGGATAGGCCCGGGGACCCCTAATATAATAGAATTTGATCACTCCTATCATGCAGCGTCTTATTCGATGTCAATCGTTCAACTTCTTTGTTTAATGAAGGTGCATTCCCCCTGAGTGAGACCATTCTTTTGTCTTAACTCGGCTGAAAATGTAGATTAGCCCCTGATTTCACCCTTTTTAATTTCAAGCTACTTGCATCTATTATTTATTGGTCTAATGGCCTCACCGTTGGCTGTCCCTCTATTAAAATGTTGGGCAAGTGACGGGGAATTACCCATATTCAGTATAAGCAGAGTGGAAAATTCTCTTACCTTTCGGACGATGGTATTCGCCTATCACTCGTAATCCAAAAAGACTGACCTCAATAATGTTCAAAATCATGCCTTAGTTCAGGATCTCCCTACTCGTATGTAGGAATAGCTACTGCCTTCCTTCTAATCGGTTCGAAGAGTAAAGGAAATGAAATAATAAAGGTTCAGTTTCATTGGTGCTTCCCCCTACACGTATATTGGGGCGAGAGTGGGCGCTAGCTTCCTAAATAAGATTTTATATGAGGTAAAGGCTGGATCAATAAAAGAAAGATAAGGAAAGTGTTATAATTCCAATCGGGCTACCTCTGAAAGAAGGTGGTGATGAGGAATTGTATTTTGAATCTCGATCAAAGCGTAACACGGGACCGCGCCAAGCATAACGAGTTAGGTATGGGTTTCTTTTACTACCAGAATCACCATTTGTCAGGGCTACTAGGATTTGGGTCTCTCTCTTGGGTGGCGCATCAAGTACATCTATCTTTATCTATGTTGCAATTTCTAAAGGTTGGAGTACATCCTAAAGAGCTACCACTTCCTCATGAATTTCTCTTGAATCAGGATCTTTTTGCTCAACTTTATCCCACTGAGGGAGCAACCCCATTTTCACCTTGAATTGGTCAAAATATGGGGAATTACTTACTTTTTGTGGAGGATTAGATCCTGTAACTAGGGGTCTGTGGCTGACTGATGTTGCCCATTGCCATTTAGCTATATCATTTATTTTTCTCATAGCTGGTCATATGTATAGAGCTAATTTCGAGATTGGGCACAATATGAAAGATCTTTGAAATACTTGATAGTCTGGAAAAGGAATGCGAATCTAGCCACCACTTTCTCTATTTAAAGAAAAAGAAAGAGGGTGCGAGTCAAAGCTGCATCTTTGCGCCCTTTACTTACTTCAAGGGATGGTGCGTCAGATACATGATTGGTTAATGCCGATTCTCAACAGTATCTGTATGATCTCAAGGCTTACTAGAAGGAATTCGATCAAACATGAAAATTTGGATATTTTTCTTAGAAGAAGATGAACTACCTATAGTTTTGTATGTAAGTGCACGATAGGATTTAAGAGAAAGCTGGCATCCAATCAAGAAATAATCACTTCATACAATTAGACTAAGCTTACCCCTGTCTCTCTTCTTTAGATAATGATGAAGCAAATCCCCAAAGTCAAAGTAGTCCATGAAAGCATCTATTTTTTCCATTCAAGAAATTGCTTATGTAAAGATGGGGTGAGTCTCTTATAAGATCTTCCTTTCTTCTCTTTTCTTCTATTAGTTAGCTTGGATTGAGAAAGCTTCTCCTAATAGCGCTTAGCCATGTGTGTGTAGACCGAAATGGTCTCGCGAAGCCGGTTAACAGTAGACTAAGAGAAAGTCAAAACTACAAGAAGGGCGCGAGAAGTTTTGTGAAGGTGGTGAGAGATTTTCAAATCAGACATCAACTCAAGTTGGTGTACCGCATGTTAAGAAGGTAGAGACCACCCTAGGCTTTGCCCTAATTCCCATCTAAGGTTGATTAAGATTAGATTAGTCTCGCTAAATTCATTCTCGAATGATTCATAGATGGAACTAGGCCTAGGTGTATGAAAATTTCTTGTGATTCCACTTCGCTTGCTTTCAACCGAAGGCATACACTCATAGGGAACCCAAAGAAGAGTTAGAAAAAGGAAAGCGACACCAAAAATTAATATCTCCATTTCTTGTTCCTGAGCTGAAGGTACGCTGAGCCCCTGATACATTGCTATTTCTTAATCCTTGTGGCTAGGTATAATGAGTCAGTTGGCTCTTAGAGTATAACCTCTCTCGGGGTTAGCGATAAGAGTTCACCATCCCGTGTGGAAGCTGCTCGAATTCTCAAAACACCCAAATGGATCCGTCTTGACCCGATGTTGACCGTGGTCAACTCCAAACCATCTCAAAAGCTAGTTTCTCAACCAACCACCTTAATCACATCCGAACCTCTCGGGAACCAAACCAATGACTCGGCTAAGTCATAAATCACATTTCGGAACTGACGAAACTTCAGAAAATACGCACTTATCCAAAAGTCAACTTTTGGTCAAACTTCTTTCTTTTTTTAACTTAAGCGCTTCTATCTTTACTAAAGTTGATTCAAAACCCACCTGATTGCCTCGGGAATTGTGTCACGCATTCCCTCAAGTCATAAACACCGAGTTAAAAGTACGGGAAGGGTATTCTTGTGAAAACAAGTCCAAAAGTTTAAAACGACCAAACGGGTCGTTACAGTAGTACTGAATAGGTTGTATAAGTATAAGAATAGTACTGGTGTATTGTTAATGTCATGGTAGTACTGAATAGGGTATATAAGTAATACTGACATTAGTTGTACTAGACTTAAATTTGCAACCAAAACATAGTACTAAAATTGTATACCATCATTATTATACCTAATACACCCTACCAAATGGCCCCTTTATGTATTTGGGCCTTATCTAAATGTGAGAGTAGGGTTTCAGCCCAAAGTGCCATCTTTCATGGTATATCTGCTTTATTTGAATAATAATTGTGGCAAAACATTGATTATGGGCTCTAAAATTAATCAAATTTCAGGGGAGGGTAAGACTGATCCTTTCGTGGTGCAGTAGTCATGAGGCATTCAATTCCATGGTTCGATATGGTTCAAACGGTCCCTTCAAACTCAAAGCATGATGGAAGATCTGGAAGAGGGTGATAGGAATTACTTCAGTGATATATTTGGCAATCTGGTCTCCGAAATGGACCCTAAACCATGAAAGGAATTATCACTTTTTGGGACGAGAAGATATATGTTTTCAGATTTGGGAACATGGAAATGACGCTATTATTGAAAGAAATTGGGATGGGGACGTGTTGGTCTCCTTGTACCCGAAAGTTGCTCAATAAAGATTTTGTTAGAGCTTTCACGAGTTCGCTTGTTTAATTAAGTCCTGGATTTCATTGGGTTTCTTGTATGAAAGATTGGATATTTCCATGCATTTCAAGATTTCACGACTGTAGCAGAAAGGCCTGCGGAGATACCCCTTACCTATGAAACTGAAAAATAAATGGAGAAGGGAAATTATGCATAAGGATAGAAGAAGATCTTGTGTTTTGAAACCAAAAAACTGATATCTCTAGCTCTTAATGGACAAGTAAAAGACCTACCTAATGGCATATTTAGCCAGATATATCACAAATTACAAGCATATATTTTCTAGTCTAAAACTAATTATGTACAAGTTCATTCATCTATACTGAGACCACGTGTTCCACATGTTGAACAAACTCCGGTTTGTATACATTATAAAGCAGTATCAGTAACAAATTAACCAGTTTATTCACATAATGTAGTAGCATTGAGTTTCACAAATCACCTCCTGAATATGTTTCAATATTCTCTGGTGATTCAAGAATCCCAAAAACCAGAACTCAAAATTATCCTCAGTTATTACTTGTATATACTCATGTGATGATTTCTTCAAACTTTTACTCTCGATGGCTTTCTTTACTTTTCTCATTGGAATTGAGATCTGTACTAGTTAAAAAAAGAAGTTAGAATACATCTTAAGATAATTGCTTTAGATAAGCATAATCAGAAAAAAAACTGAGTATGCTGCAAGAGATGGCAGTGGATCCTGGACCCGATCCGAATTCGGTGGATCCAGGTCCGTTTTATAGGATATGGATCTTCAAAATTTGGACATGACGGATCCGGATCGGACCCGGATCCATTTCTGACGGATCAGATCTGGATTTGGATCTTGTATTTGAGATCCGTATCCGGTCCAGATCCGACCCGTGGATCCATTTTTTATTAAATATATCCATAACCTAAAATGTAATTT
This sequence comes from Anisodus acutangulus, assembly GCA_029783415.1. Taxonomy (NCBI): domain Eukaryota; kingdom Viridiplantae; phylum Streptophyta; class Magnoliopsida; order Solanales; family Solanaceae; genus Anisodus; species Anisodus acutangulus. The sequence continues at coordinate 3,432,198 of CM056501.1, forward strand.
TATAAGTATTTTCTTTAAAAATTTCATAATTTCTGATATGTAAATGATATGTTTAATCATAAATATTTATTGAGATGAATTTTTTTAGTTATCTCTTTTTAAAAAGTAATATTTTTTCATATTGGAGGGGTGCTGAAAGGGATCAAAAGATGTCCCTAACAATTAACAATTGAGTTGTAGAACTGTAAAGGATGTGATTACTAGCTTTTGTCACATATATATGTCTAAAAGTTGGTTTGCAGAAATTAAAAATTGTCTCGTACCATGCGAGTAAAAAGGCTTCCTTCTCTTTTGACTTGTGGCATTTAAGTATTTAATTAAAGATTGATCCTTAATAGAAAATTAGTAGCACATTAAATAAATTAGCAGGTTGGATAGCATACAATTGGTAAGCAAAGATGTCTTCATATATAATCAAGTAAGAAAAATAAAAGTCTAAAGACTTAAAGAAAATAAAAAAATAACAAAATCCAGTAGAGAGTTGTAACTACTCTCTTGTTTTAGCTCTTTTAGCTCTCTTCTCCCAACAAACCTCCATCCTCCAAAGTTGTTTCCCGATCATACCACTGAGCTGGTCGTCTCTTGATTTATTCCTGCACTTGTAATTTTTTATATCATTGAATTTTAAGCTATTGTAATATATAGGCTATTTCACAAAACAATTAAGAAAAATAAGTCACATGTGATCAATGAGGCTATTATTTTGTTTAACATGGTTGTAGAGTCTAGAGTGGCCAAGGGGTGCTAATTGACTACTGTTACTTCATGTTTTGATGTAATTTATTTGGGTATTGACCTTTCCTCAAAAGTAAAAGCAAAATATCAAATCTATCTCAGGCAAACAGAGAATTAGACATGTCTTGGAATGACCAAAGATGAACTCCCATGTCTTAGAATTAGACATGTTAAAGGACAGTATATTTTTTGCTTAATTCTGTCTATGAATTTTGTAAACTTTAATTTATTTTCTTCTGTTTTTTCTAGCATAGGTTGATTGAATGAACTCAATCATTTTTTTCAATAAGATTGGGTTTTATTTTGTCAAAAAAGTTTTAACAGGTGGAAATATTATTCAAGACAAATTTATTTACATGTGGATCCAGATCCGATCCATGGACCCGGTGGATCTGATTTTTATGGACCCGATGGATCTGGATCTAGGTATGAAAAAAGGATCTGGATCTGGATTTAGTAGGATCCGGTCCAGATCCGATTCGTTGTCATCCTTAGCTGCAAATCCTACCTTGTAGTAGAATTTAATAATCTCACCAGTGGAAGAAGAAATGTTAATTGGTTTGTGACTACAAAAGGCAGCCCTATATGTGGAAATGAAGAGAAGGCTTGCTATAGGACCTGTTGTTGTTTGTAAATTACACTGAGTTGTCTTTACAAGTTTTTCTTCTGGTCTGACACTGAAATTTTTCTCAAAAACATTATTTATTCTTTTCACTTTGAGAATCTTTGCCCCCTGCAGGATTAACTTTCCCTTCACACTTTCGATCAGTCAAAGCCACAATCTATCTGGAGGATAAATTTAATAACAAGGCAATAAGACAATTAACCAGGAAAGATAATGTCTTGAAATTACACAAATTAAGGGAAGAAAGGTAATTTTCTCGATGTAAGTTTGTGGTTGAATCAAGTACTTACCATCCTCTTGGAATCCATCTGAATTTTTTTCAAGTGTATGTCTTGTGATTTTTGAATTTCCAATGGTGTTTCCAGAAGCAGTTAAAATCTTCTCTGTGATCTCTGTAGGTTAAAGTGTATCAGAAAGGTTAATCAAGAAGGAAAAGCTGAGTTGAGAGATGACTCTCTTTCTTTAAGGCAAAATTTTCTCGTATAGATGCTTTTACGGTATTGAACAATAGTCTCCCAAGATAAAACAGCAACAACCAACAATACAAAGCTAGTAATGTTGATTCCGGTGAAGAAAAAGAATATTGAACAGATTGCAATGAGATGAGAGGATTTTCTGGTTTTGTTTATTTTTTTATGTGTTTGAACTGAACAATAATGTTCAATTTATAGATGAAGAAGAGGGAGGATTCTGACTGTTGAAGTCAGATCCGTTGGCTGGCGTTGTTTGGAGAAGATAGAGCCATTGCAACATTTTCAAAATCTTTAGGGACAAAAGTGAAAATAAAAAACATTTCGAAGACCAAAAGAGAATTCCATAAAAAAGCCCACGACCCACGACCCGACCCGGACTGGATCGGGCGGGCGGCGGCGGCGGCGCGCGTGGGGCTTATCCCCGAATCCAAGCTCACCTAGGTCTTCCCCCTTCTTAAAACTTGGGTCACCCCTTGGGGTCCCAAACCCTTACTCAAAACTATAGTTAATATAGTCCTCAATCCTTCTATATTCAATTGATGTGGGAGTTCTATTATTTGGCCAAACCAATCCATCTATTTGTGTATTAAACACCTTACTTTGTGCATCAATATCTCTTTCATTTCTCAATGAAATTTTGCGATACTTGATACTAATATCATCTACTCATTTAGTATATTAGGCATGTGCGAAGAAACGATGTTTCTGATATGCGGGCCCCATGTGTTTAAGTCATTAAAGATGGGAAAAACTCAATCAAATATAGTTAAATTTCCAACAATCCCCTCTTGAAAGAGAATTGGTGCACACGAGGTGCCAAAGTTCAGCAATCTTTCAGCGGAAAGATATTATATCATGAAAGGTAGTTTTCGGCTTTGAACCTTCCTTAGTCGATTACCATCGAATTTACTTATTGCGCGGGGAATGTGATGTCTTGAACCGTCAGTGTTTAGTGTAAACCAAGACAATGATATCAACACAATAACTCCCCTTATTCATTTCTCCTTATAGTTTTATCCGTTGTGGCCATGGACAACTCTTGGATTCTTAAGTGCATACATTTGAAGCGGCCTGTCTTCGCACTTAAATAGGTGATCTCCTATAAGGTATCCTGTTATACCCCACTCGCAAGTGTTAGGAATCATTAAAAGTTTTAGAAATTTATCCTTTACCATTTATGCAGGTAGCACTTAATGTCTATCACGGGAACAGACTTGGAATTAAAAGAATAATAATCTGAAGTGCTCTTACTTCCAATGAAGCGCTAAAACTGAACCTCTACAGTTTAGTTTTCTCATTGAACCAAAATTCTTGGGATCTCCAGTCAGTAAGGTTGGGTTACCACCCTAAAGATTCTTATTATTTGGGTTTTAAGCCCATTCCCCTAGACATGCATAATATTTGATCTTTGAGTAGGCCTTTAGTTAATGGATCTGTAATATATCCTTTGATTTGACGTAATCAATGGAAATGACACCCGTAGTGATCAACTGCCTAACGGTCTTATGTCTCCGACGAATATGTCTAGACTTGTTATTGTACATACTATTTTGTGCCCTTCCTAAAGCCGATTGGCTGTCACAGTGAATCATCACCGAATGTACGGGTTTATCCCAATAAGGGATATCCTCTAAGAAGTCGTGAAGCCATTCTTCTTCTTCTCCTGCTTTATCCAAAGCAATAAACTTTGATTCCATCGTGGACCAGGCGATGCATGTTTGCTTATAGGATTTCCAAAACACAGCCCCACCACCAATTGTAAAAATATACCCACTGGTGGATTTGGTGTTCTTTATGTCCGATATCCAGTTTGCATCACTGTATCCTTCCAACGGCTGGATATCTAGAATAATGTAATCCGTAAGTCAGCGAATATTTCAGATATCGTAGTATTCGATTTAACGTCTTCCAGTGATCAATTCCAGGATTACGAGTAAATCTAGCCAACTTATTGACTGGATAAGCGATATCGAGTCAGGTGTAGTTTGTAACGTAAATTAAACTGACAATGACCTACGCATATCGCTCTTGGGATACGGGTGCACCACGATTCTTATCAATTCTGTGATTCATATCCATTGGTGACTTCATTGGGGGACTGTCAAATACATCAAATTTCCTCAAAACACATCTTCAATGTAATGAGATTGAGATAAGACCAGCCCGCCAGATGTCTTAGAAATCTTAATTCCTAAGATTACATCTACAATACCCATATCTTTCATGTCGAAACATTGTTTCAGCATATTTTTGGTTTCCAGGATCAAGTTTAGACTACTTCCAGTGATGAGCATGTCATCTACGTAAAGGCATATCATGACAAATGAGTCAGAGTTCCCTTTGATATAGATACATTTATCACATTCATTTATGGAGAAACCTTTTGATAATAAAGTATTATCAAACTTTTCATGTCATTGTTTCGGGGCTTGTTTGAGTCCGTACAAAGATTTAACAAGTTGACATACTTTCTTTTCTTGTCCTGGAACCACATTCCCCTCGGGTTGTTCCATGTATATTTCCTCTTCCACCTCTACATTTAGGAAGGCTATTTTAACATCCATTTGATGTATCTCAAGGTCACACAAAGCTGCAATGTCTATGAATACCCTTATGGACGTTAATCTAGACACAGGGGAGTATGTGTCGAAGTAATCGAGGCCTTCCTTTTGTCTGTAGCCTTTGACTACTAATTTGCCCTTATGGTTGTCAATAGTTCCATCTGCTTTGTACTTTTATTTGAGTATCCACTTACAACCCAAAGGTTTGCTTTCCGGAGGAAGATCAACCATTTCCCAAGTATGGTTTTGCATGATGGAATCTATTTCGCTTTCTATAGCTTCTTTCCAAAGCGGTGCTTCTGGAGTTGACAATTCTTCTTTAATTGTCCTCGGTTCATTTTCAACCATATATGTTAGAAAATCTGGACCAAAGGTTTGGTCCTTTTTGGCCCTTTTGCTCTGTCTTGGTTCAACCTCTGGAACCCCTAAGTTCTGTAGATCTGGAACATTAAGTTTCTGATAGTCAGTAACTTCTGAGTCCTGTAGATCTGGAACGTCTAGTTCTGGATAATCAAAAATTCACGGGTCTTGTTGATTTTGAGCATTTTGTTCATAAATTCATTTGCGCGAAATTATATTTCCTTTCGAGGAAAGATCTGTTCAAAGAATTCAGCATTTGTTGATTTCATGATCGTACCCTCGTGGATATCATGTATCTCCGACTTATACACTAAGAAGTGATAAGCACTACTGTTATTTGCATATCTGATGAATAAGCAATCTACAGTCTTAAGTCCAATTTTGACTTGTTTTGGTTTAGGTATTTCAACATTTGCCAAACAACCCCACACTTTCAAATATTTGTAAGTGGGTTTCTTTCTTTTCTATGATTCATATGGAGTTTTATCCTTATGTTTATGCGGAACTCTATTAAGAATTGTATTAGCAGTAAGAATCGTTTCGCCCCACATGTTTTGAGCTAAACCAGAATTGATAAGTAAAGCATTCATCATTTCCTTTAATGTACGGTTTTTGCGCTCAGCAGTACCGTTAGACTGAGGTGAGTAAGTAGCGGTCATTTGATGAACAATGCCGAATTGAGCACAGTATTCTTCAAACGGTGCTACATATTCTCCCACTCTATCACTACGAATTCCCCTAATCCGTAGGTTTAGTTGATTTTTAACTTCTGCTTTGTAACGTTTAAATGCTTCAAACGCTTCATCTTTAATTTTTAACAAGTAAACACAACAATACCTTGTACTATCATCAATAAAAGTCACAAAGTACTTGTTCCCCCCTCTAGTTTGCACAAACTTTAAATCACATATGTCGGTGTGAATAAGTTCTAGAGGAGCGGTATTTTTTTTGACTGAATGGAAAGATGTTTTGGTTAATTTTGCCTCTACACACACATCACATTTATGTTGAGGGTTTATGTCGAAGGAAGGCAACAATTCCAACTTTACTAACTTTTGAATGGATTTGTAGTTAACATGTCCTAATCTGTGATGCCATAAATTAGAGGATTCAAGCAAGTAGGTAGAAGGCTTTATTTTATTAGATGAACGGATTACAGACATAGTATTTATTTTGAAGAGGTCGTCACACGCGAAGCCCCCTTCCTACAAATATGCCATTCTTAGTTATTACAAATTCGTTGGACTCAAAAACTAGTCTAAAGCCAGCCTTGACCAACAGTGGCCCTTAAACCAAGTTCTTGCGGATGTCAGGGACTTGCATCACTTCCCTCAGAGTAAGATCTTTGCCTGAAGTCATTTTGAGGACAACCTTTCCAACCCCTTGCACTTAAATTGTAGGTTAAAGTGTATCAGAAAGGTTAATCAAGAAGGAAAAGCTAAGTCGAGAGATAGCTCTCTTTCTTTAAGATAAAATTGCCCCGTATAGATGCTTTGACGGTATTGGACAATAGTTTTCCAAGATAAAATAGCAACAACCAACAATATAAAGCTAGTAATGTTGATTCCGGTGAAGAAAAAGACTATTAAACAGATTGCAATGAGGGGAGAGGATTTTCTGGTTTTGTTTATTTTTTTGTGTGTTTAAACTGAACAATAATGTTCAATTTATAGATGAAGAAGAGGGAGGATTCTGACTGTTGAAGTCAGATCCATTGGCTGGCGCCGTTTGGAGAAGATAGAGTCGTTGCAACGTTTCTAAAATCTTCAGAGACCAAAGTGTAAATCAAAAACATTTTGGAGAACCAAAAGATAATTTCGGAAGAAAGCCCATGACCCACGACCCGGACCGGGTGGGCGACGGTGGCGCGTGTGGGTCTTAGCCCCGAACCCAAGCTCACCTAGGTCCTCCCCCTTCTTAAAACATGGATCACCCCTTGAGGTCCCAAACCCTTTCTCAAAACTATAGTTAATATAGTCATCAATCCTTCCATATTCAACCAATGGTGGAGTTCTATTATTTGGCCAAATCAATTCATCTATTTGTGTCTCAAACACCTTAGTTTGTGCATCAATAACTCTTTCATTTCTCAACAAAATTTGACGATACTTGATACTAATATCATCTACTCATTTAGTATATTACGCATGTGCGAAGAAATGATGTTTCCGATATGCGGGGCCCATGTGTTTAAGTCATTAAAGATGGAAAAAAATCAATCCCATATAGTTAAATTTCCAACAATCTCATTGGAACTCTTTGGTTTGGCATCATTAAAACTTCCTTATTTTTGTTAACTTTAGACTCAGAGCTGTTGTTTGTAGTGGATGAATATCTTGTGTAGAGGTTGCATATATAAGAGGCAAATGGTCAGTGCCCTGATAGTTATTTTGAGTCATCGTTTGTCCTGATACAGAATGACCGATCGAAGGCGGTAAATCTAGGAAAGTAAAATGCTTTATCTTTCTTTTAGCAATAAAGTAATGGTATTTGAGACAAAAGGATATCTAAGCATGTAAAGGATTTGATAAGTTTACCATCACTCTATGCCGGCTGGCATGTTAGCTTTGTGATGTAACCTACTTTAAGATCTTACTTTTCTTTTCTGGAACAGTAAGGTACTTAAATCTCTCTTTCAACAATAAGACCTAGAAAGTATGTAACGGATCTGACATGTCAAACTGTTCAGACGTTCAATTGTCACTAATCTCACTGCTTCTATTTTTATGCGGAATTGTTTGCATCTATGTACATAATTTACACTTTTGGCACATGTTTGTTGTGGCTATATCCAGAAAATTTTATATATATATATATATATATAAGCCTTTCCTTGGCTACTATAACTTTTAAGTGATATTTTGGATTGGGGCTTAAGTAATACAGGCCTCAGTGAATAATGGTATACTTATTTAAATGTGCACTCCGACATTTCTGAAATAGTTAAGAGTGTTGTATAACAGAGTAATGGATTTAAAGATAGGTTAGGCACACCGAAAAATGATGTTATCTTTAAAGGTATTAATTCCTCCCACTCAGGTGTAAAAGGTTCACTAAGGAATTAACCTTCCAAGATACAAAATCTATAACTCTCAGAAATTCGAAAGTTATATTCTAACGAATTTCAGAAGCAGAAATTGCAAGTATAAAATATAGATTTTGAAAGATAGAAGAAAGAATAAATCACAGAGAAGGGAATCTCAAATTATTTTTTATTATCACTTCCACTTCTGCAAAGCACTAAGTATTTTATAGATACTTAATGGTTGCCCCGAAGCGTTGCAACACTTTCACAAAGGGATACTTCGTTCACGAATCAGTTTTGTTATAAAACTATTTTTGTTCCCTCTCTATTTTAAAATATTAATTTCTTTCTTTCTTTCTTTCTTCTTTCTTATATATATATATATATATATATATATATATATATATAGCTATTATTGGTTTCCCTCCATAATGAAAGGGAACCCAAGACTTTGACCAACATGTTAAACCCATTAATTTTTTATAGCCACAAGGAAGTTCAAACTTATACTCAAACACTAATGTGGGACAAATGACTCTTACTCAAAACCAATGTGGGACAAATGACTCTTACTCAAAACCAATGTGGGACAAATAACTCAATTATGATGGAAATACTCATATCCAATGTGTGATATATAACAAATAGCCTTAACATTAAACTCCTTTTGCAATTGATTAAAAAGGAAAAAGTCATCTGGCATTGGACATTGCCTGCTTTAGTTTCTTTCCGTCATATAATTCTACGTTCATGTTGTAAGAATGTATTAATCTCCCTCGGGGAATCTTTCTCATTAATACAAATATATATAGGTGTACAATGTTGAATCCTTCTACAATAAGGATCTCAATCCTACCATAATTATACATAACAAAATATAGTAAATATGTAACCTAGTCTAGGTAGTACACGTGCTAATACACCCCCTCAATCGGAGCGGGAGGAGGCCGAACGCTAAGATTAGATCTAAAGTCGAGGAAGATTAGTCGAGGAAGATTTGTCGAGGAAGGCCTTTGGTGAATATATTTGCATACTGATATGAAGAAGTCACATGCAGCACTCTAACATGACCAAGAGCAACATTCTCACGAACAAAGTGTATATCCATCTCAATGTGCATGGTTCGCTGATATTGAACCGAATTATGAGATAAATATATAGCGGATATGTTATCACATTAAACCAAAGACGCCTTACGCAAGGGACATTGCAGCTCCAAAATAAGGTTTCGAAGCCAATAGATCTCAGCAACAACATTAGCAACGCCTTTGTACTCGGCTTCTGCACTCGAACGGGATAGGGTGGCCTGCCTCTTGGCATACCATGATATGAGATTATTCCCTAAGAACATATAATAGCCGGAGGTGGAGCATTGCGTGTTCGAACAGCCTGCCCAATCAGCATCCGTGTATGATAACAACCTGGTCGGTGCTGAGAGGTATAGGTTCAATCCATAATCAAGTATGCCCTTAACATTTCGAATGATACGCTTAAGGGCAGTAAAATGAAGCTCCGTGGGGGCATGCATAAATAAGCATACCTGCTGAACAATATAGGCGATGTCAGGCCTGGTAAAGGTAAGATACTGAAGTGCACTAGCAAAACTCCTGTAAAGGGTGGGATCGGACACTAGGTTATCATTAACAACACTAAGCTTTGATTTAGTGTCAACCAGAGTGGACATGATCTTGCAGTTTGCCATTTTAGCCCTGTACACTATCTCTTCTGCATACTTGCGTTGACAAAAAAACATAGTATTAACAGAACGAGTCACTGATATCCCTAAAAAAATAGCTCAACTTCCCCAAGTCAGTCATAGAAAATTCGGTTTTAAGTAGTGCAATAATCTCATTTTTTAACACATCATAGGAGGAAGTAAGCACAATGTTATCCACATATAACAATAAATAAGCAATGCTACTACCTCGATGAAAAGTAAATAGAGAATTATCACACTTGCTGCATACGAACCCAATTTGCATAATGTACTGTGCAAAGCGATCATACCATGCTCGAGGGGCATGTTTCAAACCATAGAGTGACTTACAAAGACGACATACATGCTGAGGGGCTGGTGGATGAACAAATCCAGGCGGTTGGTGCATATAAACCGTTTCTTTCAGATCACCATGTAGAAATTCATTCTTCACATCAAGCTGATGAATATGCCAATGTTTACCCATAGCAATACTCAGAACTGTGTGAATAATAGCCGATTTCACAACCGGACTGAATGTCTCACCGCAATCAATACATTTCTGCTGATTAGTGCCATTGGCCACAAGTCTAGCCTTATACCTTTCTAAGTCACCACTGTTTCTGTATTTGTGATGAAAAAGCCACATGCATTGGATGACATTCACCCCCTCTGGCCGAAGAACCAAATCCCAAGTGTGTTGTTTTGTTAAAGCATTAAACTCCTCACACATGACCGCATTCCAATTTGGGTCTAGTTTGGCTAATTTTGGGTTTTGGGGAATTGGGGAAATGGTTTGTGTGGATAGGTTAAATTAGAATTTAGGTTTGAAAATCCTGTGTTAGGCACGGGTTTCCATATGGTATTTGGGGGTAGTGTGGGTGTTTGTGCTAGTAACCAGGTTTGGGTCACGGTGTGGGAGTGGGTCTAGGTACGGGTGTGGTGTGTCGATTTGGTTGTTGGGTAATGCTACTGGTCGGTTAGTTTCTAGGTTCGATGAACGGTGGTGTGAGAATACCGATCTGGGCAGATCGACATGGGTGAGACGGAGGATGTGGGGTAGGATGTCGGAGGGGGGTTATGATGGATGGGTTGGGTCTATGTTTCGATAGTGGTGGTATGGTGTGGGTTTCTAGTGGCTTGGGTGTTTGCGGGGTTGCCATGGGATGGTGGAGGTGACAAAGTCAAAGGGATGACGACTGGTAGTGAAATCGAGTCGGTGGTATTTATAACTGAGAAGAAGATGGTGACCGGGACGCAGAGATGCGGTCAGTGGTGGTGGCTGAAGGAGGCAGAATCGCAGACAGGCGGTCGGCGGTGTTTGTAGTGGGTGGCAGAGGTGGTGTTTGGGTGGTGGATTGACACAGTTCGCTGAGAATGACAGAGGAGATGTCGGACTCGTCAAGAAAGGTATAGTCCATTTTTCAGAATTTTTGAATATTCGAAAAAAGAAGGTGCTTTCATCAAACGTGACGTGACGAGAGACGTGGATTTGATAAGTGGACAGATCATAGCAGAGATAGCTCCTATGATTAGATAGGAAGCCTACAAAGACACATGATGTGGTTCGAGGTGCTAATTTGTGAGGGGTAGTGGAGGCAAGATTGGGGAAACACAGGCAACTGAATATCTTAAGGTGGTCGTATGAATGGATTAGATTGTATAGAATTTTGGTTGGGTCATATTATGAAGGATGCTAGTAGGTAAAATATTTAGAATGTATTCTACCATTTTGACTGCATATAGTAAAGTACGAACCATGTTATTTATGGTGCGGATGATTCAGTTTTTGCTTTACCATTTTGAGGTGATGTGTAGGGACATGAGAAATGAAAAAACATGCCATTGTTTCGACAGAATCGGTGAAACATGGAATTATTAAATTCACGACCATTATCACACTGAAAGGATTTGATGCATTTTTCAAACTGTGATTTGATAAAGGTACGAAACTTAAGAAATTTGGCAAACACTTCTGATTTAAATTTGAGTGGGTAGATCCAAATATAAAGAGAAAAATCATCTAACAAGACAAGATAATATTTATGACCCAGTGAACTAGAGATAAGAGATGTCCACAAATCAGCATGAATAATATCAAAAGGAGAAAATGTAATACTTGTAGGTGATTTAAAAGGAAGACGAACATGTTTGCCTAAAGAACAAGAAACACAGTGTTGGGCAAGTTTCCTATGTAATAAAATTATCGCCTCTAAGAAAATTAAAAACTGGGCTCCTGGGTGGCCAAGCCTATTATGCCAAGTTGACGGAGAGATAGCGGCTAGAGATATGGGAGAGTAAGAGCTGGCAGCGGAGGTGGATGGGAATGGATAGAGATCCCCCATGCTATTGCATCTCGTAAGAGGTGTCCCCGTATGAAGATCCTTCACAGTAAAACCAAAAGGGTCAAAGTCAATAGAGGCGGAATTATTACGAGTAAATTTGTGGACAGAAATTAAGTTCTTAATGATGTTCGGGGCATACAGGACATTATTAAGCGGAAATGGTGGATGAGGCAGTGGTGTGTAGGCGGTACCATAGCCCTGGATTGGAATGCGATGACCATTTCCAACAGTAATGTATTGAGGGTGATTTAAACGAAACAGTTTGGGAATTTTACCTGCAGAGCAGGTGAGGTGAGATATGGCGCCCGAGTCCATGTACCAATTCTCATCGGGCTGCTGCAAGTACAAACTACTAAAAGCCTGGCCCAAATCAAAGTGGGCTAGAGTATTGGGCTGCTGTGAGAAGTGGGCCTGGGCGATGTGGGCCTGTGGCTGCTAGTAATGGACTGGTTTATATCCTAGACCCGGGCCTAATACGCATGGGTTCTGAAAGTGGAACTGGACTGGCTGGACAACTGGATATGCGGCCCAGTTCTCATGTTAGGAGGCGTCTGCTGGGCCGGCCCACAAGGCTGATGAACTAGGCTGCTACGGTTGCTGACTGGCCTGTTGTCCCCTGCCGCCTCTACCACGGCCCTTCCCGTTACGTCCACTGTCGCGGCTCCTACCGCCCTTGTCACCGCGGTTCTGCCATAGCTGACTATTTTCCGGCGCTGGCCGGCAGCGGTACTGTTTTGTGTGGATGTGACAACTGTTAACGCCTTTTGGTTGTGCTTGTTTTGCTTCACACGTCATGTCTCTTCCAACAGTAACTGTGAATGAGCTTTGTTAAAACTGGATAGGGGTTAGCCTGTTGTATTATTGTGGCTAACGTCTCATATTCACCTTTTGGTAGGTCTGCAACCAATTGTAACACCATCTTTGTTTCGGAAATAGGCGTGCCGACGTTGGACAATTGGTCAGCCACCAGTTTTAACTGCTTGCTACTCCGTCATATTAGAAAAAATTTCAAGACGGGTGTTGTTGAACTGCTCTTCCAAGTACGCTGCGCGAGTGTTCTTATTGTCCTAAAAAAAATCTTCCAAACGTGTTCATAAATCACGGGCGGAGGCACCCGTTTTCATGATTGTGTAGAGTACATCCTTGGATGTGGTGCATATATCCACTATTTGACCATGGCATCGAGGCGACGCCAGGTGGTCTCATCCATATCAAGAGAACGGGGGAAAGAGTCGTCTATATGATCAAGCACATGATATACACATGCATGAATTCGAAACAGTTCCACCCATGACCAGTATTGGCCATCTTCCTGATCAATAATTAAAGGTATAAAATTCTTGATGTTAGTAACTGAAAGAAATAATCCCCTTGATTATTTTCATTAATTGAATAGGTATTTATACAAGTTACAAAATAGGAGAATCCTATTCCTAAACCTTATTCTACCATAATTCTAACTATACAATTATGGTAAGTGTATCATCCTAATTTAGGTAATAAATACACTACAATATACATTACATATATATACCATATATACAAGATTGGTACAAGATACCAATCCGCTAATCCCATATTTTCAGCCCCTAGTCCGTGTAATGCCCATTTACTAGGCTTCCATATTGGGCCGTAACTGCCCCTGTACTGGGCTATTGTTTAACACACCCCCGCAGTCATAACGGGCGGTCTTCGAACGCTGAGACTGTCCCTAAAATCTTCAAAGAGAACTGTCGGTAGACCCTTTGTAAAGATGTCTGCAATTTGATAACGAGACGGGACATGGCATACGCGAACTTGACCCTTTGCAACCTTTTCACGGACAAAGTGAATGTCCATTTCGATATGCTTGGTGCGCTGGTGTTGAACTGGGTTACCTGAAAGGTAGATGGCACTAATGTTATCGCAATATACCAAGGTTGCCTTCTGAATGGGACAATGAAGCTCCAAAAGCAAATTACGTAGCCAGCATGATTCTGGGACCACATTCGCTACCCCTCGATATTCTGCCTCTGCACTTGAGCGTGATAGAGTTGCCTGACGCTTTGCCGACCATGAGACCAAGTTGTTGCCAAGGAACATACAGTAGCCATAAGTCGACCGTCTGGTGTCGGGACAACCACCCCAATCAGCATCCGTGTACGAGACAAGTGTGGATGTAGATGAAGGATACAAGTGCAACCCATAGTCCAGTGTCTTCTGGATATACCGAATGATGCGTTTGATTGCATTCATGTGCTCAACTCTGGGATCATGCATGAATAAACACACCTGCTGAACCGCATACGTAATATCCGGTCTGCTAAAGGTAAGATACTGGAGAGCCCCTGCAAGACTGCGATATCGGGTCGGGTCCTCGTATGGTGCACCTGCTGCGGCACTTAGCTTTGGGTTTGCATCAACTGGCGTGGAAGTGGACTTACAGGATGACATCCCAGCCCTCTCTATGATCTCAGCAGCATATTTTCGTTGAGACAAAATTAAGCCACCTGAATGACGCTTGACGGCAATCCCTAAAAAATAACTCAAAGGCCTTAAGTCTTTCATAGCAAACTCAGAACTGAGCATGGTCATGATAGATTGGCGCAAGGCATCGGAAGAGGCAGTCAAGATGATATCATCCACATACAACAGAATATAGGTCAATGACGAACCACGGCGGTAGATGAACAAGGAATTATCTGACCTGCTGTGAGTGAACCCAATAGTTGAAACAAAGTCAGCAAATCGGGTATACCAGGCCCGTGGAGACTGCTTAAGCCCATATAATGATTTCTTCAACCAACATACATGATGAGGGCGGTTGGGATCCCTGAAGCCCAACGGCTGATGCATATAGACTGTTTCCTTGAGATCACCATGTAGAACATCATTCTTGACATCCAACTGATGAATTGGCCAAGTCTTTGAAAGGGTCAAGCTAAGCACAGTGCGAATGGTAGCCGGTTTGACCACCGGACTAAATGTCTCACCACAATCAATTCCAACCTGCTGAGTCTTACCATCACCAACAAGTCGCGCCTTATGTCGAGCAAATGACCCATCTGAATTCTCCTTATGAGCAAAAATCCACATAGACCTGATAACATTAATACCATATGGACGGGGTACCAACTCCCACGTCTTATTATCAATAAGAGCATTATATTCATCAGTCATTGCAATTTTCCAATTAGGGTCATTTAATGCGGACACAAGATTGCGGGGCAAGGGGGATTTAGAGACATCAAAATGTAAATTAAAATGTCATTTAGGTGTAAAAATACCCTGCTAACTACAAGTGACCGGTCTATGACTCGAGGAAGAATTGAGGGAATTTTGGGAATTTTCTGGGCTTGGGACGGACTGGCCAGCAGGCAGTGGGCCTGCTGGCCCAAATCGGTAAATACTAGGCTCGTCTTCTGGACCAGTTCCAGAATTGGGCTGGACTGGCCCAATTGCTGGAACTGTTCCAGTGGCTGGAATTGCTGGGCGTGGCGGTACTGTGGGTCCAGCGGGCAGTGGGCCCGCTGGAGGATTTTGGGTACGGGAGAGTTCTGAAAAATTCTGAATAATATACGGGGATATTTGGTCATCCAAAAAATTATACGACTTAGGTTCGGGAGTATGAACTTTCGTAAATGGGAATTGAGTTTCATAAAAAATGACATGGCGATTGATTATGATTTTCTTGGAGGATAAATCAAAACATTTATAACCACGATGATTCGACGGATAACCCAAAAACACACACGGGGTAGACCGAGCCTGAAGTTTGTTAATTGTGGTGGATGGGAATAACGGATAACACAAGCACCGAAAAATCCGAAGATGAGAATAAGAAGGGTTCTTATTATATAGGATTTTGAGGGGGGGGGGGAGAATATGTCAGACCTTTAGAAGGAATTATGTTAAGAAGATATGTGGCCATTTGTAGAGCATGATGCAAAAAATATGGAGGTATGGAAGCATGAATTAGGAGAGTTCGGACAATGTTATTGATGGTACGAATTTTGCGTTCGGCCTTCCCATTTTGTGAAGATGTATGAGGACACGAAAACCAAAAATTAATCCCATTTTTAGCACAGAATTCCCAGAACTCCCTATTGTCATACTCTTTCCCATTATCACATTGAATATTTTTTATTTCTCTTTCGAATTGAGTACGAATGAACGCTCTAAATTGGATGAAGACGGAAAACACTTGTGATTTATTTGCAATTGGAAACGTCCACAAAAATCTAGAATAATCATCTAAAAGAGAACATAATATCGATGACCCAATGAACTGAGAACAGGAGACGTCCATAAGTCGCTATGAATAATCTCAAATGGCATTGAAGTATGAGAATTGGAGTCTACAAATGGTAACTTAACAATTTTTTCTAATGAACAAGACTGACAAAGTGGAGTACGATTCGCACCTTTACAGGAAATAAAGCTATTTTTATCTAACACTGATAAAATAGAAGATCCCGAATGACCTATACGAGCATGCCACATGGAAGGAGAGATGGTTGCAAAGGCGGACGGCAAGGTTTGACTTGATGGACTGAAACCAGGTATGATAGGATACAAATCCCCCCTACTATCACACCTCATGAGATGACTCCCCGTCTTGAAATCCTTCACAGAAAAACCAAAAGGATCAAATTCAACGGAAACGGAATTGTCAGTAGTGAACTTCCGGACAGACACTAAATTTTTAATCAATTTAGGAGCATGTAAAGTATTTTTCAAGAGAAGGGGTGGATTGGGGGGAGACAACGTTTTCTGACCATAACCCTGAATTGGAATAGAGTTGCCATTACCAACAATTATACCCCGAGGGGTGCTCAAATTGGAATAAGAGGAGAGAGTACCTGATGCGGAAGTCATGTGAATAGTTGCCCCGGTGTCCATGTACCAATTTGGGTCCGGTTGAGTCAACCCCAACGTGTGCATCGCGGCCTCGATATCAGTTTGAGTGGGGCCTGCTGCTGTTGGGCCACTGACCAGTGGGCCGCCACTGCTGGGCATTGGGCCTGGACTGTTGGCCAGCCCACTAGCCGCTGGACTACACTGCTTGATTGTAAGGGCTGTTGGCCCACGGCCCACTGCCCCAGCCCCACTTCCATTGCCCCACTGCTGGGCCTAGGGGGTGGTGGGCCACTGTTCACTGGATGGGACCCATCGCCTGCTTGCTGACCACCGGAACTGCCACTAGAATCGCCGCGTTTGCCCCCGCGGTTTTTGTTATTATTCTTTCGATTATTCTTGCCGCCACCATTATTATAGTTTTGGCCCGAATTATTAACAAAACCCGAAGGACTAGGAGAGGAAGCCACCATGGCGACTGGGCTTGCTCCGGTAGCCGCCTTTTTAGCAAAATCGGCTTCTTCCAATGTAAGCATGGAGCGGGCTTAATAGAAGTCGGGAAGAGGGTTGCTTTGGCGAATGAGAGTTCCAACCCCATTATAGGCCTCCGAAAGATTGGCAACCAACTGTAGAACTAGGCGATTGTTTGTTATCGGTGCGCCAACATTACGGAGTTGATCCGCCAACTCCTTTAGTTTCTTGCAATATGCAGAAACGTTCAGAAATTCGTCCATTCGAACTAGAGAGAATTCCTGCTCGAGTGTGACGACACGTGAATGTTGGTTGTCTTGGAATATGTCACGCAATCTATTCCATGCAGCCATAGCCGTGGTATCCGGCTCAATAATCGTCTGTAGAAGGTCCACTGAAATAGTGGCGTAGATCCACCGGAGAACGGTAGCATCAAGTGTAATCCATAACTCAGGATCCTCCGCAGGAAGGGGTCTAGCAGGAGGAATGATGTGATGAAGAACTTGATAAGAGATAGCGTGAATTTTAAACAACTCCGCCCACGTCGCATATTGGACGTTTTCCATCTCAAGGACAATAGGGATACTGCTCTTGATATTGGAAACTGTGAGGGCAGGGTGATAATTGTTCTTAGACATATTGAAAGAACAAAGACGGAGGGGAAATTTAAGAGAGGTTTGTGAGAGCGGAAGACGAAATTTTGGAGAGAAAAAAATCGAGAGAGGGGGGGGGGGGTTCTCGGCCACAAGGAAGACAAAAGTTGAGAGAAAAACTTTTGTTTAGACCTAGTCTCTTGATACCATAAAAGAAATAATCCCCTTGATTATTTTCATTAATTGAATAGGTATTTATACAAGTTACAAAATAGGAGAATTCTATTCCTAAACCTTATTCTACCATAATTCTAACTATACAATTATGGTAAGTGTATCATCCTAATTTAGGTAATAAATACACTACAATATGCATTACATATATATACCATATATACAAGATTGGTACAAGATACCAATCCCCTAATCCCATATTTTCAAATTTCCTAGTCCGTGTAATGCCCATTTCTTTGGGTTGTCCATATTAGTCAGAATCGCTTGCATCTTGGGCTATTGTTTAACAAAGAACGGCAGAGCCTGAGATAGAAAGGTGGTGAGGAGAGGGTTGTGGGTGTTTGGATGACGACTGGGGTAGAAGCGGAAGCATAGGAAGAGGTGGGAGTAGCCAAATTTTCCATTAGAGTAGTGGGGATTGAAAAAAAATGGGATATAGAGAAAAACCGAGTATGCCGTCGGCCGAATAGGAGAAAGTATGGGGGGCGGCAAGGAGGAGGATTTTTCTAAGTTAGGGTTTTGGCTCCTAATACCATGTTAATCTCCCTTGGGGGGTCTTTCTCATTAATACAAATATATATAGGTGTACAATGTTGAATCCTTCTACAATAAGGATCTCAATCCTACCATAATTATACAATACAAAATATGGTAAATATGTAAAATAGTCTAGATAGTACACGTGCTAATACATGTAGTACTTTTCATCTTCAAACTTCAGGTGCCCTCAATTGTTACTAGATATAATATAGAAGTAAATATGTGAGTTATGATAAACAAAACACATATTCGACTTGAATTGATATGCAGTTAGTAGAGAGTTAACAGAAAGTAGCTACAAGTTTTCAAATGGTTGTAGATACATTCATGGAACTCTCAAATTTGGCGAGGCCCCTTTATGATGTAAGGTAGTTACTTGCATTCACAAAAAAGTTGGCACATTTGGATCTGAATGGCACAATTCAAAGGAAAATTATTAATGACGATTTGAATTCTCAAAGTTGATTCTAGTTACATGTGTTCATACTAAACTTCTGAAATTGAGGTAATCTCATATTTCTCAATCTGGTGTCCAAGTTGTTGGTTTCATATTATTTTTTAAAAGAAAAGGGCAGTTCTAAAAGACCAAGAATATATTACTTAGTGACAAAGCAATGGATACCTTAGAGAGCGTGAAAAGTTGAAAGGGACACATTTTTTTGTGGAATAGTTGAGATCCCTCTATCTTTAACTGGAAGTCTTGGACTCGAGCCTTAGAAAAGGACAACTTCTTGGTATGGAGCACTTTACCGGACGCACTTGCACAATGCTAATTCTAATTAGTCGGACCAATACATCGAAGAGTGAAAAAGAAAGTGTGAACGTGGTATCGTAGGACATCCATGTCATTGCCTGCTGTTCACATTCTATAAAATGATAAGTATCGTCTTAGCACCTTTAATCCCATTTCGTTTACTAGCATTTTGATTACATTAGCAACAATTTTTTTTCTGATTTGTCAATGCCATGTCGTCTTCTTTTTCCACATCTTTATTGATTAATTAACAAGTCTGGTGGAAGTTGACTCACATTCAGCAGAATATACAGTTACTTATTCTGCAAATGACAATAATATCCCTTATCCAACATTTGGAGTATTTGATTACTACTCACAGAGAAGTCTTTATTATCATAGATTTTGCTAATGCAGATAGTTTATCTCTTTAAGCCTTTAGATTACCCTTTATTTAGGTCTTCATCGAAAGTTAAATTGGAGTTCTGACTCGGGTTTGCAGGATCTGTTAAAAGTCTTCTGTGTGATATTATTGGAACTCTAAAACTAATTCTGGTATTGTGCATCGCTCTCATTTTTGAAATGTTTTGTTTTGGCATCACTATAAATTCTTTGCTTATGTGGATAGTAATGTTACATCGGAGTCAGAGGTGTTAGATACTTGTGATGGATTAATAGCATTTGCAGAGACTGAATATGTATATAGTAGTAGAAAAAAGTTAGTTTCCTGATAGTAGTTATGTGTGAGTCGTCCTTTGGTCATCATCACCAACTTTCTTTGTAGAAAAAGTTGAGGCACATGTGCTGATTCACAATGACAGAAGGCAGAAAATCTATGAAACTTGAAAACTTTATCTTTCTTTCAGCAATTGCATAGTGATTCTTTGAGACAAAAAGATTCAAAATGATCTAAGCATGATAAGTTTAACATCATGATGTTCTTCGTCCTTTCTCGGGCTATTTGATTTTAGATGTGTAAGTAATACTTTTTGAGTTGGCATGTTTGCTTTCTCAATAACCTCTTTCTTTCAGATCTTACTTTTCCTTTCTTATTTCTGTTTGGGTCATTCGTTAGTATATCCTCCTAGCTTGTCAGTATGATATTTGGTTATATCATCTGAAGAGAGACTGATCTGCAGAATATACTTGAAACTGTCTATGAAAGTACACATTGCCACAAATTATCTTGGCTTGTGAAAATGCACTTTTTCTAATACAGGATAAAAGTCTGATGCTGATTGTTAGCATATGTGTTACTGAAACTTTTATTGCTGTCATGCTTCCTCTTATATGTAACCAACTGAAAATAAATTAGTTGGTGCATAATAAAGTTGGCATATTTCAATAGATTAGGATTTTTTTACGGATGGTAGGCCATGCATGCTAATGAAAAGCCTTGATTGTTCATTCAAGCTAGCTTTTGAATCACTGGAATTTCTATAGGTGTTGATGCTTGAATGTATCATATATAGCCTTTTTCATGAATATTCTTGTGCATCCATTGGCCATAAAATGAGTTCTGTTAAAAGAGTTGAGGAATTAAAAGCGGAGTTCTAACACATTACTTTGATAAATTGTTCAAATACTGCTAATAGAGAAAATAAGCACTTTGAATTGTTAATTAGTCGTCAAAGATAGCTTAGAACCAATAGTTTATTATCTGATAGATCATTCCATTCTAATATTCTACACGAGAATTATCAGTATAAGCCATTTCCGATAATTTGCTTCCCGAATGCGAGGGACTAGTGGTGTCCGATGAAGAGGGACATAGTTGACCATATTTCATGGCGTTTGAATTGCCAACAGGTCAAATATGAGCCTAACAAATTAGGTGAGTTGACTCAGAGGATGCCTATACCCAAGTGGAAGTGAGAACGCATTACTATGGACTTTGTGGCAGGGATACTATCCACTTTGAGGAAGCTTGACGCAGTCTGGGTAAATTGTGGACACGTTGACAATGTCTGCACATTTCTTACCGGTTCAGACTAACTACACTCTATATCGTTACAAAACTAGTTTTTGCGTCATTTTTGTTTTGGACTCAGTAAAGTATGAGTAAGTTCATGCCTATGATGGGTAGAATGCTTGCTAAGTGTTATTTACCGGCCTCCAATTTTGGATTGTTACAATTTATTTATCACTAATATCTTAATATCACATCAGCTCTTATAGGACAAGTAAAAGAAGAACTTATACTAATGTTATGTCTTGAACTCTCGGAGCTTATTTACAAATTGCATCAATCTTACAGCATAATATATCATAAATATCACAGAATTACATGCAGATACCTCTAATAACTAATGTACAGGCTCACACTTGACTCTTAGAGGAAATTATGCGGAAGAATAAGAAGATCTCTTGCTTTGAAAAGAAAATCTGATATCTCAATATCACCATTAACTCTTAATGGAAAAGTAAAAGAACATAGACTAATGGCTCTATTAGCAGCTTATACGACATATTGTATGTGTATATCTATTCTAGTCTAGCAACTAATAATATACAAGCTCATTCATCTATACTGAGACAACTTTGCCATAGAATACTGTGGAATTCTGAACCTACTCCAGTTTGTATACATAAAACCAATGTGTCTAGCAAAAGTCCCAGCTTTGTCATAGAGTATAGTGGCCTTGAGTCTCATAAATCGCCTCTTGAAGACATTTCAAGATGCTCTTGTGATTCAAGAATCCCATGAACCAAAAATCAAAATTATCCTCAGTTACTACTTGGATGTACTTGTGCGATGGTTTCTTCAAACTCTTACTCTCCATGGCTTTCTTTATTTTTCTCAGTGGAATCGATATCTATACCAGTTCATGAAAAAAAAAGTTAGAATACTTCTTAAGATAATTGATTTAGATTTGCAGAAGCAGAAAAAACTGAGTATGCTGCAAAGACATACCTTGTAGTAGAATTTAATAATCTCGCCAGAGGGAGAAGAAATCTTAATTGGTTTGTGACTGACAAAAGCAGCCCTATCTGTGGAAATGAAGAGAAGGCCTGCTATGGGACCTGCTGTTGTTTGTAATTTACACTGAGTTACCTTTACAATTTTTTCTTCCGGTTTGACACTGAAATTTTGCACAAACACTTCCTTTATTCTTCTCGCTTTGAGAATCTTTGTGCCCTGGAGGCTTAACTTTCCCTTCACACTTCCGATCAGTCGAGACCACAATCTATCTGCAGGACAAATTAAATAACAAGGCAATGAGTCAATTAGGAAAGATATTGTCTTCAAATAGTACAAATATGGGAAGAAAGCTGAGAAAAGTAATTTCCTCGCTGTAAGCTTTTTGGTTGAATCAAGTACTTACCATCCTCTTGAAAGCCATCTGAAAAAATTTCAAGTGTATGCCTTGCGCTTTTTGATTTTTCAAGGGTCTGCGACGAGTTTACAGGACCAGTTAAATGTCTTCTCTGTGATCTCATGGGAACTCTTTGGATTGGCATCATTGTAACTTCGTTGTTTTTGTTAACTTTCGACTCAAAGCCGCTGTTTGTGATGAATTAATAGCTTGTGCAGAGGTTGCATATATATTATATAAGAGGAAAAAGGTGAGTGCCCTGGTAGTTATCCATGAGACATCTTTTTTGGTCATCAAAGAACAACTGTGAAAAAGTTTAGGCACATGTGCTGATTCACAATGATAAGTGATAATTGGTGACTAATACTTTTTGAGTTGGCAAACTTGCTTTCTGATGTAACCACTAGCATTCAGAATTTCAGATGTTACTTTCCTATTATTATTTCTTATTCTGGCCATTCTATATCCCTCATATCTCACAGAATCCATCTTACCTTACTACAAAATACAACTTGGATCAGTAGGTTTTGAAGTTAAAGACCGAAGAGAATTGTTAGATCAAGTGCTTACTATCATTACAAAAGTTATATCTAATAGCAAGGGTGCAACTTTATTTCTTAACCATGGCCATCAAGCAAGCGTCATGTTCTACCATGACTCTGACCCGTGCCATCCCCGACCCATCATCTGGCCTCGCCATAGGCAGGATATCGGCATTACCCAACAAGACCTATCTATGAAAGTGTATTAATGTGGGATAAGCCTTTAGAGTAAATATGCATTGCCACAAGTTATCTTAGCTTGTGAAAGGACACTTAAGCTAATTTGTTATTCTCTTTGTGTGAGTCTATTTCTCACAAGTTGAACTTAAGGATTATTAGATCATTCATTTTGATGATACAATTAGACAAGATGAGGGAAGCGAGACTGTGATGGTTCGGACATGTGAAGAGGAGGTGTGAGGATGTGTCAGTGAGGAGGTGTGAGAGGCTGTATAGCAGGAGTGATGAGAGGCAGAGGTTGGCCGAAAAGAACTGGGAGAGGTGATTAGACATGACATGACACAACTCCAGTTGACTGAAAACATATACAGCAGTGATGAGAGGCAGAGGTTGGCCGAAAAGAACTGGGAGAGGTGATTAGACATGACATGACACAACTCCAGTTGACTGAAAACATGATCTTAGATAGGAAGGTGTGGAGGTGGAGGATTATGATAGATGGTTACATAGGATTATCGTACTTGCAGTCGTATGATTTAGGTAGTCGCGTAGTTTCTTTTTTGCCGATGTGTATTGATATCTGTTACTATATTTGTTTTCCACATTTGTTATTTTATTGTCTCTTCTTCTTTCCTATATTCATGCATCATGTACATTTCTTTTGAGCCGAGGGTCTATCGGAAACAGTTTCTCTATCCTATAAAGGTAGAGGTAAGGTCTGTGTACATCCTACCCTACTCAGACCCCACTTATGTGATTACACTAGATATGTTGTTGTTGTAATTAGTAATAGGGAGCTTCTGTGATATAGGGAGTTAACTACTGCTCGTGAGAGGACTTTTATTGGTCAAAATAGGATAGCATTTAAAATCAGTAATTAATTAATGGGAAGTCAGCTGCTGATATCACAAGGCTATCCTGTTGGATGCTGATTGTTAGCATATGTGTCATTGACACTAAAGTTGGCATATCTCAAAAGATCAAAGATATGTTACTTAACAGGTAAGGCTACAATATATGGCTGGTAGGCCATCCATGTTCATCAAAAGCCCTAAAAGAAAGCTAGCTCTTTAGATCCCGATTGTTCATTCACGACGTGTCAATGCCTACACTTCGTGATATTTTATCATATCATGAATATTTTCTGTATTAACTGACGTGTCATCTGACTCGCACTGAGAGCACAAAGTTGGATGTAACAGACACGAAATTAACAGTGGAGTGCTAAATGCCGCTTATAAGAGAGTATCACATTTGTTGTTGTTAAGTATCCCAGATCAGTTGAGATTGGGAAGTAAATTCAGAGGTAAAAAATACAAATCAATTGACGGAATAACAAAATATACCAGATTTGAATAAGCTTAGAATGCATAACTTTTAGAGTCAAGATGTAGGAAGTTTCCCTGTACAATTTTCACAATGAAATTCCTATCAGGTGCATTTTTTATTTCTTCAGTTCAGTTTGTGCTTATGCTTTGTCTTGAGCCGAGGTCTCTTGGAAACAGCCGCTCTACTTACCAAGTTAGAGGTAAGGTCTGCGTACACTCTACCCTCCTCAGACTCCATGTTGTGGGATTTCACTGGGTATGTTGTTGTTGTAGTAGTTTGAAGTTCTTCTTAGTAGTTTCTTACTATTTTTTTAGACTTATCATTTAAATAGTTCAAGATAAGTATTGGTAGACAATTAGGAATTACCAACTGTATATCATTTTCTGCAAATTTAAGGCAAAAGAAAATAGTGATTTGAAACAATCAAATAGAAGCTGAAAAGAAGCACAAGACAAACAGATTGAACCCTTACTAAAAAAAGGTAGAACTGAAGACGACATATTTTGGTTCCATAGATTTGTAAACAACCGCTATTTTTTAGCCTTACCTTCTTTTCTGCCCAACACCTTCAAACTAATCGATAACCCCACCAAGGAATATGGTGGGATGGATTGATCCGTCCATCTTTAATTAAAGGTTTCAGGTTTGGCTTACCAATGAATATGGTGGGATGGATGGATCCGTCCATCTTTAATTTTTAATTAAAGGTTTCGGGTTCAAGTCTTATGGATAGAGAAGTTTTTTATAAATAGCATTTTTTTCCTTAATTAGACCTTAGGCGACACAAATTGAATTAGTCAAACCAATGAATTTCACAGATACCATACAATTAAAATGATAAAAAAACAATCAATAACATCTAATCGTAATAAGTCTTGGAACAACACTCTTCTTTTTCAGGCTTTGTACCAACTTTGACTCCAATAGTCCTTTTCCTTTCAACTACTATATATATTGATATTAGGAGCAGATTTTGTGGTCCGCCTAATGTCAAAGGAAAGCAAGTAGTTCTAATCAAATGGAGGAATGACCGAAAAGAAGAGATTCGGATAAGCTTAGAATGCATAACTTTTAGTTAAGTTATATGAAGTCTCCCCATTGATAAAGTTTTCACAATGGAACATTTAAGAATTAACTTTAATAATGACAGATAAATTAATCAACATACTAATTATTGGTGGTTGACGGTAGGATTCGTTTTAAGGTAAGAAAAGTTAAGAGCACTGAATATCAGATGGTCAAGTCCAGAATCAAACAAATAAGATGAGCAAATAAATAACAAAAACTATTCATATCTCAAGTTCAGTCATGAAACAAAGCAGAATAAGCCCAGTAAATATAGAAAAGGCTGGGAAAAGGAAAATAAATTAGGGATGTTGGTACATATATATACCAATGCTAGTCTCTAGACACGCATTGCGCGTGTACCATATAAATGACGAGTATGACTTATAAAATAAAAAATTAGAGAAGAAGTGTAAGTTTTTAAAATACTCAAAGATTTTACTTAGCTAACTCAATAAAGGAAGACAGTTAAAGAGGAAACTTCATCAAATTAAAGGGAAAAACTAATTAACACGAATTAGGCAGGATGAGAATAGTACATACCGTTTAGCATATTGAGGTGCTGATTTGATTGCATTTGAGACAATCCTCACCCGAAGGATCATGTATTTGTGTCCTGATCTTTTCTTATAGGGAGAATGCATAAAGTCAAAACCCCCTCACCACCCCAAATAAAAAAAAATGTTCACTAAGTTTACTTTAGCATTGTAACTTTACGGGCGTTTAAGTATTCCCTGAATAAATTTCAAGTAAATTTATTCAATTCGCCCTTGCCCAAACCAGGTCAAAGTTGGGTGATCCAGGGAGTTCGGCTAATATCATTCAACTAAGAGTCCTCGAGTAAATGAAGCTGACCAACGACATAGTCCTGGCCACAAAATTGTTGGTTGGGTTCAACTTAGCAAGTGCAACAACTCGGGGGAAAGTCACATTACCCACTTACGTTGAAGGCGTGGAAAAGCCGAATCTGTTCGAAGTAATGGAAAGAGATATGGATATCATGTCTTCATGGGAAGACCTTGGATCCACAGCATGAAGGCAGTGCCTTCAACATATCACCAAGTGTTGAAATTCCCGACACCAGACAAGGTGAAGAAGATTCGGGCTGATCAATCTGCAACAGGAGAGATGTTTGCCGTAATGCAGACGAACAAATGGATAAATCCGAAAAATAGCAATCATAAAATCTGGAGTCCATCATCAATCCGAAGCCAGAAGAACACCCGAAGGAAGAAGGAGCGAGGAGGAACTATGGACAGATACTAATTACCCAAATCTTTTCAGGTACCAAATGATACTGATGCAACCAAGTCAACAAAAGAGGAACTCGAGCAGGTCTTCCTATTCATCGATTTCCTAGAGAGGAAGGTAGGTGGATACATGGTTAAGCCCCAAATTTAAAAAAGAAATAATTGAATTTCTTAAAGCTAACGTTGTTATCTTATTTAACTGCGTTAGTTATTGCTTCCTTTTGTCAGAATGCGCTATCATGGCGTATTCAATTTTGTTATCAGATTGCAACTTACA
Source organism: Anisodus acutangulus (assembly GCA_029783415.1). Taxonomy (NCBI): domain Eukaryota; kingdom Viridiplantae; phylum Streptophyta; class Magnoliopsida; order Solanales; family Solanaceae; genus Anisodus; species Anisodus acutangulus. The sequence goes on from CM056501.1 coordinate 3,459,385, forward strand.
AGATGAGCCTGGACCCCAGTTTACCTCCGATGAAGCAAAAGAAACGGTCATTACCCGAGGTCCGAAATAGGTTTGTTAAGGAAAAGAGGTAATGAGGTTGCTTAATACTAGATCGATCGGGAAGGTTAAGTACCCAGATTGGTTAGCAAACGTAGTCGCGGTGCCTAAAAAGCTGAATAAATTCCGGATGTGGATAGACTTTACAGATTTGAATAAGGCTTGCCCAAAGGATTCATTTCTGTTTCCAAATATCAATCAAATTATCGGCACTATGGCCTACCACGATTTGATGAGTTCTCTTGATGCATATGTTGGAAATTTACTAAATGTGGAAATAAGTATAACCCATTAATTTATGACTCGAACTATTGGGTCCGCACGTCGGAAACGTCATTTCCACACACGTGCACACATAGTGCCAAATATCGCAAATTTCATTAGTGAAAGAGATATTGGTACGTATGTAATACGTTTGAGACATAGAATTATGGACGGTTATTGGCCAAATGACAAAGTATTCCACGTTGGTAAATGAAGGAAGAAGTGTACAAAGTGTAAAACGAAACGAGTCGGAAATCGTCGCGAAGCCGTGAAGGGCCGCGGCGCCACATCGTCGGAGCCGCGGCGCAAAATGGCTGGTCAGCTACTGGAGCCGCGGCGCTTCGGAGGCAGAATGTTGCGACGGGAAGTTGGAAAAATCTTACGTTTGGGCTGGTTTTGGAGCATTGATTCTCCATTACTTGCCACATGAATTCAGCCATTATTTGGCTGAATGTAACCCCTCAATCAAGTGCAATTACATGGCTATTGAAGGCCATTAGTTGGCTAGTTGAGGGGTCTTCTACTTACATTATAAATTGAGGCCTTTGGCTCAATTGAAACACTACACTCAACACTTAGAAAATATTCTACAGATTTTCAGAGTTCATATTCTTCCTCTCTAGCAAAGTCACTATACTCAAAGTTCTTCAAGAGTAACACTTGAGTTTCCTTTGCTCACTTGTTAAAGTTGTTGTTGTATCTTGGGAGACTATTTCTCAATACCGTAAAAGGAGATATACGGGGCAATCCTGTCTTAAAGACAGAGTGTCATCACTCGATTCAACGAATCACACAAGCAATCGGTTAACTTCTTGATTTCCAGTTTATTGTAATAGTTAGTTTATCCTTTCTATTATTGTAATAGTTACTTACTTTCCATTCCCTACAATAATTGTATCCCAACAGCATATTCTCGATAGCGGTCACCTGAATATCATTGTTGAAGTTGATTCCCAAATTATCATCGACGTGATTAATAACAAAATGGACCCTCCTTGGCAAATTCAGCACATCATCGATCAAATTATGCTCATCTCTGACAGGGAATTTTACTTTCGTTCATGCATTCAGACAAGGCAACAAACCTGCTGATCAACTTACTATAATGGGAGAGCTGACCAAACAACAAAGGATTTTTTAATATATTTACTCTCTCCCTAATCCTATCAAGAACACTTTATAGCTTGATCAAGATGGTGTTCCCAATTTCAGATTCAAATCAAGGAGATATACCAGTTTGTTCTTAATGATGTTACTAATACATAAATCAAGAACTTGTATAGTGTTCATCACTATCAGTGTATTTTCTGCTTCTATTCCTCCTTCTCACTCCCCTTGTGTGGTGGATGTCTTGCATTTTGTATGGACTCTCCTAAAACTTTTGTAAGAATGATCAACATCATTCTTCATCTTGCTTCGGAAGCTAAGGTTTATGTCCTCCTCCATGTATTTATAGATGAGTTGGGGCTCCTCCTTGAACCCCAAAAGGTGGAGTTTTACTAAAACAAAATTTTAAAAAAGAAAGTCAAGAGGAAGACATGACCTACAATGAGGTACTAGTCATTCGAAGCAACGACCAATGTCGTTGAATAATAAATACAATTATCAATTCCCACGAAAATGCCTCGTGAAAACATAACAAAACTGGTAAAACATTTATAAGATTGTCATTTTATTTTTTATACAAAATTGTTAAATTGTACTATGTAATTTGCAAGTTTAGGAATCAAAATAAAAACTTACACATTACAAGTTGTATTCAATTTTAAAATTCTATTTAATAAAATTAAAGGTTTTAGCCTTGAGTTTTTTTTTTTAATTCTTTATCATGTATCACCTATCATTTAGTGCCCAAATAATCAATTATGATAACACAAATTAAAAAATTATATGAGAAAACCCACTAGTCCCTTAACCTGACCTCCTACCCGACCCACTGGGAATAGGTAGTAGGATCGGGACGGTCCCCCATAAAAGACCCCTAGTCCTGGACCCCTAAGGCCCCTAACTCCTAGGCCCCCTAAAACCCATTATCGGGCTAGTCCAAAAGCCGAAGATCATCCCGATCCGTCCCGCTAGACAACCCTAGTCATAGACTGTCTCGAAGGTTGCAAGAGTTAAACTACTACTCGGATGGCTTAGTTTAAAATACATTACTATGCAATTTAAATATTAATATTTTCATTTCAAATTATATAGTGATGTTTAATTAGGCACAGAATTTGAAAAGGAAATAAAATCTTTTGAAACTTGTGATATAAACAACGTACATTAGAATAGAAGGTGTGAACTAGTTTCAATAGTTACTGGTAAGAATTCACCTTAGTAAAAAGAAAGTTAACAAAGTGGATTGATGTTTATCTCCATTGTAATAAAGCAATTACAATGATAGTATTGCAGGTTGGCCGGCCTCAAATTTATTTTCCCACTTTGGGTTCATAGTTTTCTACACATAAAATTCTAAAAATCTTGTGGCGTAACATAAATAACTTTTCAAAAGTGTTGAGATCTCGATGTTGCCTAGTGCCTCCATTGAAATTTTCATTTATGTATCCATTGTTTCATTATTGAAGCTTGTGACTAATTTATTTAAAAAATTAAACCGTTAGATCGGATACACTTTTATTTATGTAATTATGTTTTCAATATATATAATTGACCTAAAAGATCATGTGCGATCGCTGAATTCTCCTTGTGAGATTTTTGAGAAGCTTTTATTTTATTTTATGTAAATTTTTCCCTAAGTTTTGTTTTCAATTTCCGAAAAGTGTTGCCTATGACATTTGAGCCCCTCAAAACCCCTGAGTGTGTTTGTATATTGTATTCGACTCAATGGAATCCAACCCGCGTTCTCCCCAGCTTTAAAGCTTCTTTGAAAAGTTATTATAAATTGAGATTTTATACAAAAGTTAAGGTTCGAAATTTCTTTTAATTGACAACTTTTTCTTCTAACAATTTGACCTCAAAAAAGAAACAGAAAAAAAGGATTCCAATGTCGTGTGTGAGTCATCTGACTCTATGGATGTGTATTCCAGCAGGAGTCACCTATGCCGTCCTACAGATTCTGCCATTACCTCTCAAATGTAAGAATTCTAGGGTAAGTAGAATATTTTCCTCATTTTTGCCATTTACAAATGATAAGAATATATATGGTAGAAGATTGGTAACCTTAATTTTCTCCTCATCTATCCTATTCTTTCCATACAAATGTGATTCTATACTAATGACTAGCTATCTAGAATATTCTATAGTAATTATCATTTAAATACAATAATAAATAATAATCCTAAGAATATATCTTCTAACACTCCCCCTCAGTCGAAGCGGGAGGACGACGGATGCTGAGACTGTCCCGAAAGTCTTCAAATAAAATCAGCGGAAGCCCTTTAGTGAAGATATCCGCTATCTGATGACGTGTCGGAACATGTAACACTCGCACATGTCCGCGAGCCACACTTTCACGAACAAAATGAATATCCAACTCTATATGCTTTGTGCGCTGATGGTTGACTGGATTTTTCGAGAGATAAATCGCATTGATGTTATCACAGTAGACTAGTGTGGCCTTGGACATTGGGCAATGAAGCTCAAGCAACAAGTTCCGAATCCAGCAGGATTCAAATACGACATTTGCCACAATCCAATATTCTGCCTCAGCGTTGGATCGAGACACTGTAGGTTGTCGTTTGGAGGACCAGGAAATTAGATTGTCGCCCAAAAATACACAATATCCGGACGTGGAGCGACGGGTATCTGGACAGCCTGCCCAATCTGCATCGATATAGGAGACCAATTTGGATGCCGGGAAGGAATATAAGTGTAAGCCAAATTCCAGTGTGCCCTTGACATATCGCACGATACGTTTGAGGGCGTGCATATGATCTTCCATAGGGTTGTGCATAAAGAGACAGACATATTGCACAACATATGAGATATCCGGCCTGGTAAATGTCAAATATTGAAGTGCCCCAGCCAAGCTCATGTAGAGTGTGGGATCTGCAAATGGCTTGCTAGACACAGCACTCAGCTTGGATTTAGTATCCACCGGAGTAGCTGACGATTTGCAGGAAGACATTCCAGCCCGCTCCACAATCTCTGCAGCATATCTCCTTTGTGATAAGAACAAACCACCAGAATAATGGGTCACAGCAATCCCGAGAAAATAATGCAGGTGTCCAAGATCCTTCATAGCAAACTACGAACTGAGCTGTGACATGATAGACTTCCAAAGATCATCGGATGAGGTGGTTAGTATAATATCATCCACATATAAAAGTAGATAAGCAGTATGAGTACCCTGACGGTAAATGAATAAAGAATTATCCGACCGGCTGTGGGAAAACCCCATTTTGAATACAAATTCTGCAAACCTTTGGTACCAAGCCCGGGGTACCTACTTTAATCCGTATAAGGATTTTTTGAGTAAGCACACATGATCTGGAAATATAGAGTCCCTGTAGCCCAAAGGTTGGTGCATATAAACTGTTTCATGGAGATGACCATAAAGAAAAACATTCTTGACATCTAACTGACGAAGTGACCATCCTTTGGAGAGGGCCAGACTGAGTACCATCCTTATAGTAGTTGATTTCACCACTGGGCTAAATGTCTCCCCACAGTCCACGCCAACCTGTTGTATCTTGCCATCACCTACAAGACGAGCTTTATGCCGCTCAAAACTGCCATCAGATTTTTCTTTGTGACTGAAAATCCACATAGACCGAATAATGTTAGCATTAGATGGACGAGGTACTAACTCCCACATCCTATTTTTAATAAGAGCATTGTATTCATTATCCATGGCCATTTTCCAATTTGGGTCACGTAGGGCAGACACAGGGTTACGGGGTAATGGCGATTTAGTGACTTAGGTGTGTAAGCTATATTTCACATTGGGTTTTACAATACCATGTTGACTTCGGGTGACTGGGCGACTTACACTGGGTGGCGGGTCAGAGAGCAAAACAGGGGGTGGGCCAGTGGACTGGACACCACTAGCCTGGGCCTCATTTTGGGAGTGTCGGGAGGCGGGTATTGGGCCCGTAGACTGGACGCCACTAGCCCTTGGTGGGGAGACTAAGTGTTGTAAATTGAGGCTTGATGTTAACGGTCCAGTCGGCCGAAACTGATCACTAGGGGGTTGGGCCATGGGTTGTTTAACCGTGGCTTTTGCTTGTGTTAAAAATGGCACTATTTCATCATCCAAAAATTCATAAGTGGTTGGTCTAGGCTCGTGAATATTGTTAAACGGGAAAGTTGTTTCATCAAAGAGGACATGACGACTAATGAACATCCTATGAGAGGATAAATCATAGCATTTATAACCTCTATGATGTGAAGGATAACCCAAAATAATACATGGAGTAGACCGTGGCTGGAGTTTATTGATGGTGGTGGAGGGGAATAAGGGGTAACACAAACATCCAAAAACCCGCAAGTGAGAGTATGATGGATCTCGGAGGTATAGGACTTTAAGTGGGCTTTGATGGGACAAATTTTTGTTTGGTAGAATATTCAACAAATATGTGGCCACTTGAAGTGCATGATGCCAAAACGAGGGGGGTATGGAAGCATGAACAAGGGATGTTCTAACAATATTATTGATGGTTCGTATTTTGCATTCCGCCTTCCCATTTTGTGAAGAGGTGTGGGGACATGAAAAACGAAAATTTAAATCATTTATTTTGCAAAAATTCCAAAAATGCTTATTATTAAATCCCCTCCCATTATCACATTGGATGTTTTTTATATCCCTTTCAAATTGTTTTTTGATGAATGCTCTAAAAATCAAGAATGTGGAAAAAACTTGTGATTTTTTCGATAAAGGGAATGTCCAAAGATAATTAGAGAAATCATCTAAAATGAGCAAGTAATACCTATGCCCCGAAGAGCTTAAAACAGGGGATGTCCAAAGATCGCAATGGATAGTATCAAATGGCATAAAAGTGCATGAATCAGAAGAAACAAATGGCAGTTGAATATGCTTACCCAATGGGCATGATTGACACTTATGAAAAGTCCTTGTACATGAAATAAAATTATTGCATTTAAGAGAGTTCAAAACAGACTCTCCCGGATGTCCCAAACGCTCATACCATAAATTAGAATTAAACACAGCAAAAGTAAAATGTGTCTTGGCCCGGTGGAAAAGTGAAGTGACTGGATAGAGCTCCCCTTGGCTATCACATCTCATTAGCGGTGTCCCTGTCTGAAAGTCATTTATAGAAAATCCAAAAGGGTCAAAATTTACGGATACCCAGTTATCAGTAGTAAACTTTCTAACAGACACCAAGTTTTTAACTAAATGTGAGGCATGAAGTACATTTTTTAAGTCTAGTGGAGGGTTTGGTGGAGCCGTAACCTTTAATTGGAATTGAATGACCATTTCAGACAATAATATCATTTGGTTTGCTCAAATTAAAATAGGACGAAAGATTACCTTGGAGGACGTCATATGAGACGTGGCCCCGGAGTTCATATACCAATTGTCATCCGGTGGATTTAATCCTAGCGTATGTATCGCGGACTCAATGTCGGTGGATTGATGTCCAAATTCGCTGGTTGGGCTGAACTGTGGTTGGGCCAAATTGCTCCCTACCTGTTGAGTGAAGTGGGCCTGCTGAAAATTACATGGCCCGATTACGTTTTCTTGCCCTGAATGAAAATGGCCCTTTGTTGGGTCATTGGACTAGCTGGCCCAATTTGCTAGTGCTTCTTTGAACTAAAATGGCCATTCTTTGGGCCTTTGGATCGCCTGGCCCGATTATTGGTGGAGCTGCCTAGTGTGGTCGCTGCCAGGCCCAGATTCCAGGCCCAGCCTGCCCCTGCCAGAGCTGCCGGCCAGACCGGTTGTCACCGCTGCTCCTGCCGTCGGGATTTTCGGTGCCGTCGGAATTCCGGTGGCCCCCATTTTTATTATTGTTACCGCGATATCCACCTTTATTTTTATTTCCATTACGCCCTTTTTGTCCTCTATTATTTTGATTAAAATTAGCATTACCTTCATTTGTCGAGGTGGCAAGCATGGCGGAATTGTTGATGGTGGCAGCCTTTTTGGAAAAACCTTGTTCTTCGAGGATGAGCATGGAGCGTGCTTGATAAAATAAAGGAAGAGGGTTGCTTTGCTGTATTAGTGTTCCAACCCTACTATATGCCTCCGTAAGTCCGGCGACAAGTTGAAGAACCAAGCGATTGTTGGTGACCGGGGCACTGACGTTCCTCAATTGATCGGCTAGCACTTTTAGGCGTTGGAAATAAGCCGACGCGTTTGGAAAATCCCCCATGTCAATTGTGGAGAATTCTTGTTCCAACGTAACGGCGCGAGAATTTTGATTATCATAAAAAATATTTCGCAAGCGGTTCCAAGCATCAACCGCTTTAGAATCCGTCTTCATTATCGTATGCAAAAGATCCGTAGAAATTGTTGCATAGATCCAACCTAGAACAGTGACATCTAGTGTGTCCCACAATTCTTTGTCCGCGTCCGTAGTTAATACCTTTTCTTTTCCTTTTTCCGGGGGAATGATATGGTGAAGAACCCGGTGAGAGCGGCAACAAATTTTGAAAAGTTCCGCCCATGTTGCATAGTGAACATTTTCCATCTTTAAGGTGATGGAAACATGCGTTTTGATGTTTGAAACCGCGAGGGCTGGGTGGAAGGATGCTTTGGAGTCGGACATTAGTATATTTGGTTGGATGATTAATGGAGAAAAAAATACAGCTTAGTAGATGAAGAGAGGTAAACCTAGTATATTTTTGTTTTTTTTCTTTCGGCCAAGTGTTGGAATGGAGGAGAAGAAGAACCGAAAAATGGTAGAGAGAAACAATTAGGATCTTTTCCTTAAGCTCTTTGATACCATGTAAGAATTCTAGGGTAAATAGAATATTTTCCTCTTCTTTTCCATTTACAAATGATAAGAATATATACAAATATGGTAGAAGATTGGTAGCCTTAATCTTCTCCTCATCTATGCTATTCTTTCCATACAAATGTGATTATATACTAATGACTAGCTATCTAGAATATTCTATAGTAATTATCATTTAAATACAATAATAAATAATAATCCTAAGAATATATCTTCTAACATCAAACATAAAGGCAGCCCGGTGCACTAAACTCCCGCTATGCACGAGGTCTGGGGAAGGGCCGGACCACAAGGGTCTATTGTGCAAGAGGCTGTTTACACGACTTGAACCCATGACCTCCTGGTCACATGGCAGCACATTTACCAGTTACTACAAGGCTCTCCTTCTTACCCCTTAAACATGAGATTAATTAAATAGGAAAAATAAGGCAATTATCTCCAAATCAGCAACAAATTTATTAGTTCTATCAGATTGTAAGTTGTGATAGAAGACTATGCATACGGCTTACCTGACGTAATAAACAGCACACCACAAACTTCTTTTTTTTTCTAACTTCAACTTTAAAATGCTGTTTTATTTAACTCTATCTAAAAAATTGTCGAAACACCTAGTTAAAATTTATTATGTTAAAAGAGATTCAGAATTTGAATGTATTTGCCTGTTAGTGTATGTGAAATCAGCGTTCAAGGAAGATAAACTTTTATACTTTGTCTAAATTAATGAAGAGCAATTTTTGGCCTAACCTACACAAATAATTAAAGATGTCTGGCGATTAAGCCGCGGGAATTTGGGGAAATAATAAAGGATTCTTTTAAATCTACTTTAAGTAATACCATGTTTTTTTAAAGTAAATTATCTTAAACAAATGAAGATGTAATTTCTGTCTCTTTCAGTAAAACTTGGTAAGCGGAACATGAAGAGAGCTATACGATCATACCATATTGGAACTTGAGAATTCAATGAAATATTGAAGAACAAAGTGAAAACTGAAAAGCAGAAATGTGTCCAACAAAATAGGATCTGCCGAGAAAACCAGTCGGCAGTCACATGCCAATCCAACTCAGCACTCGTAAGTTGGGTGAATTACTTTTTTTTATAAGGTTGACATTAAAATTCATCTTACAAAAAAAAGAAAAAGAAAAAAGTAGGTTACATCATGCCAACTCAGAAAGTTAAAGCACCACATCAGCACACAACTCTGGATAACAAAACTTAGCCTACTAAATTATATACTAGCAGACAGCTAAAAGAAGGCATTTCCAATGCTTTGGCTCTCAAAAAAGACACAGATTAATGGACAGCAAGGAGAAAGATATTGAAAATTAACAAGAATAAAAAAGACACATCCAACTTAACAATTTCCCTTTTCCTGGGTACAAAAGAAATATATTTTCTTTTGGATGACCCATAACTGACTCATGCAACAACTATTTTGAAGATTCAACAACTCCCTATTTATAATACGTGGAATATTAATGTCCTTCAACCATCATTAACAAGAAACTTCTTTCTCACTATGTTACTCTCATTTCAAAGGCAGCCAAAAAGACTTATGTTACATCTTGTTTGCCAAGACCATGTTCCTTCTAATACAAAGCAAAGTGAGTATTCCTTTTAACTTGATAATCCATGTGTTGAATGTGTTCAAATCATTGAAGAAAGATATCATTAACAATGTTACATCTACTTGAATATGCAGGAATATCAGTTATTTGCAAGATGACCAAACTTGGAGAAAAGATGGATTGTCTTGCGCAAGGCATCCGTGAGCATGGTATGTATTCAATAAACTCAACAAAATTTTTTAAAGTAAAACAAAATCCAAAACGGAGTAATATTTAAGGTGCATCACATAATTAAATCAATGCATACCGATGTCTACATGTAAGATGGAAATTATCGATTGCAGTGTCTCAAGTGTTTCATCTTTGTCCGTGCAGTGAGGCTAAGCCCAAAGCTGACAGAAACTGTGAAGGGTAAACTGAGCCTTGGTGCGAAAATTCTTCAAGTAGGAGGGCTGGAGAAAATTTTCAAGAAGTTGTTTAGCGTTAAAGATGGTGAAAAGCTACTCAAGGTTTCTCAATGCTATTTATCAACTACGTCAGGTCCAATGGCAGGCCTTCTCTTCATATCTACGAATAAGGTGGCATTCTGCAGTGAGAGATCAGTAAAGATTTCATCTACAACCGGAAAGTTACTTAGAATCTGTTACAAGGTAACCATCTGTTCAGTTTTATCTATCATCTCCAATTTTTTAGTCATCAGAAGCACAATCTAAAAGCATTTTCCCAATATGCAGTTTATGATCCCAATGAGCAAGATATATAAAGCAAAAGAGAGTGAGAATATACAGAAGCCATCACGGAAGTACATTCAGATAGTCACAGAGGACGATTTTGAGTTCTGGTTTATGGGATTCCTCAATCATCAAAAGACACTGAAATATCTCCACCAGGCTATCTCAGGATCTCAAGCATGCTAAGGAAAGGGAGAAAAAAGAGTTCCTTTTTCTTTCTGTTTTCTGATACCTAACATTATCAATGTACAAATGTTGATTCAAAATTGAACAACAGTCATATATCTGTAGAATTTATTCACAAAAGCCAACTGTCTCACTTTGACAGCCTTGGGGTATACTAACGGAAAGGAATTTTGAGCCAACTTATAAGATATGATACAACCAGGTATAAAATACCTACTTCGAGATGCTTTGTGGATGTCTTGAGTTGCCCCACACACTATCGAGATGTAAATTTAAGTTGCTCTTACATTTGGTTGGTTGTAATGGTAGTTCTCACACAACCTGAGACCAAAATTATATTCATGATATAATTTGAGAGACGAATTTCCCAATGAGATGTTGCAACCACGGTAACAATGGAATCTAACACCATTCGTCAATTCTGAATTTGGTACTTAATATCAAAGAAAGTAGCAATAGCAAATGCTAAATTTATGCAATTTGTGAACTTGTTCAGGCAATTGGATCAAAATGCAATTCAATTAACTATGTTAGCACTTTTCATGTGTACACAATGAAACAACCATAAGCTATTTACAGTGAATTATTTTTCCAGAAAAATCTGATCCAGTTAAGCGCTTTTCAGGAGTACTGGTAGACTGGTATTGTCAACAAACAAACAAAAAATTGCCTTGGCCAACTACAATTTCGGATAATCCAGAATACAAAGTGATCCTAACAAGAAAACTTAGAAGTCTAGAACATACCCACAATTACTGATCGTTTTTATGCCCCTTCCAACAAGGAGTGTAATTTGTTTATCCTATTTACCTGCGGTAGTTACTGCTTCTTTTTTTCAGAATGTTTTATCATGGCGTATTCACTTTTGTTACTCTCATTTTCGTCTGACCGTTTCTCTTGCTTTTGCTTCTGCTTTTTTTTTTTTTGTGCTTATGCTTTTTCTTGAGCCGATCTCTACTTACCAAGGTAGAGTTAAGGTCTGCGTACACTCTATCCCAAGACCCCACGTTGTGGGATTTCACTGAGTATGTTGTTTGTTGTTGTTGTCTGATAAATTAGAATCTATATCTTATGAGTCTTTTTTTAAAGTAATGTGGTGTCTGGGTCAGCTTGCTAATGCTTCAACTATTTGACCGGTTACATGCAATCTCCCTCCGGCACATGCATCAGATAAATTTGTCCACTAAGGCTTAGGCAAACGGAATTTTAACCTTGGACTCCAAGGTTTGGACCCACGAAGTGCTTATACACAATCTCATTTTTAGCTACAACTTAACAAAGCATATGTTGAGGTCTCACACATGCATATGTCTGAGCCAGCAAAGGTTAATTGGTCATGAACTGGAAAAGAAGAGTTATTTATCTGACTTGGTAATACATTGTACCATCCAGCAGATTACTAACACTGACATCATACTCCAATGATAAGCAACTATTCCAACAAGATAATTGTTAGAAATTAGCCTTTGGCGGGAGTTGCGACCGACCAACTTTAACGGCTTAAACACTAGTGTTACGCATGTTGGAGAATCCGGTTCTTCACATATGCATGTTCTACTAAGTACGTAGATAACCGTAGGGCCAAGAATCGTCAAATTTCATTGAGAAATGAAAGAGATATTGGTTCACGAAGTAAGGTGTTTGAAGCATGGAAAAGTGTGGTGTGTGATCAATTCTCCCTCATCGGTAGAGGAAGAAAGAATTGTTGTGTATATAAGACTCGAAATTGGTTTGGAGTTTGGGACCCCAAGGGGTATCCCATGTGTTTAAAGGAGGGAGGACCTAGATGTGCTTCGGTTCGAGGAAAGCCCACGCGCGCGCCGCCGCCCGCCCGTCCCGTCCGGGTCCACGGGTTGTGGGTTGTGGGTCTTCTGATATTATCTTTTTGGGCCAGAAAACTTTGCCAGATGTACAGTTTGATCCCACAAAAGTTTTATATGTACAGTTTTGGACTAGAATTCTTTCAGATGTACAGTTTGGTCCCTGAAGTTTCCAGAAAGTCAGAATTTGGGCAGACAGAACAGAAATGCCAAGCACTCAATTCAGCCATTTATTTTGGCTGAATTACTCCTCCTATAATGGCCAATCCGTTGGTCTTTCTCACCATTTATTTTGGTGGCTTTACTACCTCCATAATGGTCATTATTTGGCTAATAATGGGTTGTTATGGAGGCAATTAAACAGCCCCTCCCTCACCTATATAAACACCCTCTTGCATCATTGTTGAGTACACAAACAATACACGAAAATACACAACCAGAAAATCAGTTCTTCCTACAACTTCCAAGCATCATTTCGTTACTCAATATTCTTCACGGTAGCTCTTGAGTTTTCTTTGCTTAATTGTTCCATTGTTGTTTTATCTTGGGAGACGAATTGTCCAGGACGTATAAAAGATACATACGGGGCAATATTGTCTTAAGGACAGAGTGTCACACTCGACTCAGCAAACAAAAACAGTTTCCAGTTTTTCTTGTTCAACATCCTTGTAATTTCCAGTTTTCAAGTTGAATTGTAATTTCAATTCTTACATTAGCAGTTACTTGTAATTTTCGTTTCCTGCATCCTTTGTAATCCAACAATAATTTGGTAGGTCCGTATGAAAATTTTAATTTCCACAACTACATTTACAGTCAAACTCAAAATTAAGGTAAGCTCATTTCATAATCTGAAACTATAACAAACAATGGGGCCGAATACAAGGATGATGTAGAAGATTTTTTATAAGTGAATTGATGCGCAATAGAGCACAAAGAATGGGAATAAAAGACTGACATCAGGAGCTCCTAAAATCATATGACAAGTCAAAGGGCACATGCTGAATCGTACTAAGCCGGGTCAGCTTGCGAATACTTCAACTATTCGACCTACCAAGCTCCAAGAAAAGTTTACAAGATTCAGGAAACTGGAGTCCAGCCTTCTCACACCCTGCTTTCGTGATATGAGGGCATGAACGCACATCTAGATACTCTAGAGACTCACATGACTTCAAAAAATGTTAAATAAGGCAATATACACACAATATACATGTGTATATTGCCTTATATTACTCTCGGTTTCTGCCCAGATTTGGCCACTCGGTTTTGGCAAATTGTGAATAGTAAGACAAGGTAAGAATATTGTATATTAGGAAAATATGTGTGTAGTATATTGTAATGTATTTGTTACCATAATTAGGAATATACACTACCATAATTGTAGAGTTAGAATTATGGTAGAATAAGATTTTAGGAATAGAATAGGAATACGATTCTCCTATTTTGTATCTTGTATATATACCTATTCAATTAATGAAAATAATCAAGGGGATTATTTCTTTCAAAAAACTTCTTAATTCCTTCCATTGTGATCTTTGGACAGTTACTCACCTTCAAAATTTTCAATTCCAAAATTAATTCTTCACTTCCTAATTGTTGAAATGCAGCATTAGTGACGTCCTCGCAGCATCCAATATCAAGAACTTCAAGCTTTCTGCACCCTGAGAGTATACAATCCAATGAAGAGTCGGAAATATTCAAACACTCATCCATCCTCAGTTCTCTAAGACTTTTACTACAAGCAACAGCCAATGACTTCATGGACTCATCAGATATGTCACGGCAACCACCGATAACAAGCATCTCAAAATTTTGCAGTTATTAGCCAAGGATAAGATGGACTTATCGCCAATTTTGCAGCAACCCAACAACTTCAACGTACTAAGTATCAATGCACAAGCTTTGGACACCGCAGATACGTCGTAGTCACCAATGCTACTGCATTTGTTAATGTCTAAATGCTTTATCTTTCAGCAACCTTCAACGAGAACACTGTTGGGTTTAAATGATAGATTGAATGGGAAATGGAGGGAGTTCCCTCTTGCTTTATAAAATAAGCATTTGTCCCTCATCGGTAGTGGAAAGAAAAGTTCTTCTACTTATAAGTAGAAGTACTCCTTCTTGTTGCTAAAGGGTTAAGAAGAGGGTCTCCCCTCGCGCCGTCGTCGTCGCTCGGCTCGGCTTCGGATTACCAATTTTTAGTGGCTGTTCATAAGGGTTGCAAACCTTCAGAAACAGTACTTCCATGGCTATAAATTCGTTTGATTCTTCAGAATTTAAAACACTAATTTTCTGAACTTCTTCTTCTTCTGCACAAATAAATTCCAGTGTTGTGATTTACTGTTGTTGAGTGGTTCGCTGACACCGTTGTTCTAGGTACCGATACACCGGTGAGTAAGATCATTCTATCCTGGGAGGATATATTCCATTAACCTCGGGTACTTGAGGGGAATAATTTCCTTAAGGACACACTGTGCATTCAGTGGGCTCGATTTTTTCATTCTTAAATATTTTTCAGAATAAACAGAATCAGTGTTGAAAAATAAGAATAATTTTTCAGAATATATTATTTACTGGTTTTTTGGAATACAGATTGGCAACAATCTTAAGGAAATTATATTTTTAGATTAATCTGTATTCTGTTTTGGAGACTAAAACCTGTGTGGTTTTCTACTCCGTATGAAATTTCATAATCTGACTTGAAGACATAAAAACTTCATCGTTGATGTATTCTGGTTTGGACATTAAAAATCGTGTAGTCTTCTACTCCATATGAATATTAGTATTCTGACTCGAAGATATAAAAGCTTCGTTGGAATACTAAAGTTTCATAATTATACTGCGATTTGAAGAAATAAAATCTTCATCGTTTAAGTCTGTGATTGAATTGCTATTTTGGTTTTATTAACTAAAACAGTTTGTCGATTTGACCGTGACAAACGAATCATGGCAATTGAGACTGGAACTACCTCTGCGAATACTACACCAGCGGTTACTCCTACAACTCGTACCGCTGTGCCACCGGCTGAGAAACATGTGAAGTTCACCGGTGCCAACTTTAAAGGATGGCAGCAAAGAATGTTCTTTTGGCTTACCACCCTTGGTATGCAAAAGTTCACTAGTGAGAACCCTCCCGTGCCTGCCGCCGACATGTCTGACAACCAACAGTTCATGGTTACTGAGGCTTGGAAACAGGCTATTTTTTTGTGCAAAGGCTACATTTTGAGTGCCTTAGAAGATGACTTGTACAACGTCTACAGTGTAGTAGAGACTTCCAAAGAACTATGGAGTGTACTTGAAAAGAAGTACAAAACCGAAGATGCTTGCTTGAAGAAGTTTGTGGTTGCCAAATTCCTACACTACAAAATGGTGGATGGAAAAACCGTTGGAACCCAAGTTCAAGAGCTTCAACTTATCTTCCATGACCTTATTGCTGAAGGTATGGTAGTGAATGAAGCATTCCAAGTGGCTGCAATGATTGAGAAGTTGCCGCCCTCATGGAAAGATTTCAAGAATTATCTTAAGCACAAGCGCAAGGAAATGAAGTTGGAAGATCTTGTGATTCGTCTCAAGATTGAGGAAGATAACAAAACAGCCGAGAAGAAGTCGCGGGGGAATTCAACGATTATGGGAGAAAATATTGTTGAAGAGGCTGCCCCAAAAAGTAAGAAAAGAAAGAAGTTCACTGGACAAAAGGAGCAAGCCAAGAAAAAGTTCAAAGGCAACTGCTTTAATTGTGGGAAAGCTGGCCACAAAGCCCCAGATTATCGTCTCCCGAAAAAGAACAAGGGAAAAGGACAAGCCAATATGATGGAAAAGAATGATGATATGGATGATCTGTGTGCAATGCTATCGGAGTGCAATTTGGTTGGAAACCCGAAGGAGTGGTGGCTTGATTCTGGTGCCACTCGACATGTTTACGCTATAAAAGAAGCATTTGCAACCTACGCTCCCGCTGGACCCGAAGAGGTACTATTTATGGGAAATACTGCAACAGCCAAGGTTGAAGGATATGGGAAGATACTTCTGAAAATGACTTCCGGCAAGGTGCTGACTCTCAACAATGTTCTGCACATTCCCACAATCAGGAAGAATTTAGTTTCAGCCGGACTACTCGTCAAAAACGGGTTTAAGTGCGTGCTGGTTAGTGAGAAAATTGTAATAAGTAAGAATGATATGTTCATAGGAAAGGGCTACCTCACCGAGGGCCTTTTCAAACTCAATGTAATGGTTGTTGACAGTATTAATAAGAATTCAGCTTCGTCTTACTTATTGGAGTCAAATGATTTATGGCATGTTCGTTTAGGACATGTCAACTACAAAACCTTGCGAAAATTGATTAATTTAGAAGTATTGCCTAAATTCGAGTGTAATAAATCTAAATGTAAAATCTATGTTGAATCTAAGTTTGTTAAACATCCATATAAGTCTATTGATAGGAATTCAAATCCTTTAGACTTAATTCACACATATATATGTGATATGAAGTCAATATCATCTCGCGGTGGGAAAAAGTATTTTATAACTTTTATTGACGATTGCACTCGATAGTATTATGTGTATTTGCTTAATAGTAAGGATGAAGCAATTGATGCATTTAAGCAATACAAGAACGAAGTGGAAAATTAATTGAATAAAAAGATAAAAATGATTAGAAGTGATAGGGGTGGAGAGTACGAATCTCCTTTTGCAGAGATATGTTTAGAATATAGAATTATTCATCAAACTACTGCCCCTTACACACCACAATCAAATGGAATTGCGGAAAGGAAAAACCGAACATTAAAGGAAATGATGAATGCCTTACTAATAAGTTCTGATTTACCGCAGAGCTTGTGGGGGGAAGTTATCCTTACAGCTAACTGAATACTCAACAGGGTGCCCCACAACAAAACACAATCTATTACATATGAACTATGGAAAGGAAGAAAACCCAACTTGAAATATTTCAAAGTGTAGGGGTGTTTAGCAAAGGTCCAAGTTTCTTTGCCCAAAAGGGTAAAAATTGGACCAAAAACTGTGGACTGTGTTTTTATTGGCTATGCTACAAACAGCAAAGCCTGTAGGTTTTTGGTTCACAAATCGGACAATCTCGAAATTCATGTTAATACGATAATTGAATCAGATAATGCTGAATTCTTTGAAAGCATTTATCCGTATAAAACTGAATGTGAGTCGTCAAGTGAAAGATCTAAACGACCGCGGGAAGAACCAAAGGAAAGTACACCAAGGAAAGAGGATCCAAGGCGTAGCAAACGTCAAAGGACATCTACTTCCTTTGGACCAGATTTTTTGCATTCTTGCTTGAAAATGAGCCTCAAACATTTAAAGCAGGGATGTCATCTTCTGATTCATCATTTTGGAAAGAGGCAGTCAATAGTGAGATTGAATCAATTTTGAACAACCATACATGGAAATTAGTTGATCTTCCTCCTGAAAATAAACCTTTAGGATCAAAATGGATTTTTAAAAGGAAAATGAAAGTTGATGGCACTATTGACAAATATAAGGCAAGACTTGTGGTAAAAGGTTATAGACAAAAGGAAGGCCTTGATTACTTTGACACATACTCACCGGTAACAAGGATAACATCTATTCGGTTGTTAGTGGCACTAGCAGCCGTACATGGTCTTAAAATCCATCAAATGGATGTTAAGACAGCTTTCTTAAATGGAGAATTGGAGGAAAAAATTTACATGGAATAACCTGAGGGATTTGTGGTTCCTGGTAAAGAAGGGAAAGTGTGCAAACTTGTTAAGTCGCTTTATGGACTAAAACAAGCACCCAAACAATGGCATGCTAAATTTGACCAAACAATGTTGGCAAATGGATTTAAAATCAACGAGTGTGACAAATGTGTTTACATTAAAAATACTCCAAATCATGAAGTCATTATTTGTTTATATGTTGATGACATGTTGATAATGAGTAAAAATATTGCCGATATAAATGCGACTAAGAGCATGTTGGCTAGCAAATTTGATATGAAGGACTTAGGAGTTGCTGATTTGATCTTAGGCATCAGAATTCATAAAACTCCACAAGGTCTAGCATTATCGCAATCTCATTATATTGAAAGAGTACTTGACAAGTTTAAGTATTTAAATTTCAATATTGCCAAGACTCCAATTGACATGAGCTATACATTTCAGAAGAATAAAGGTGAAAGCGACTCACAATTGAATTATGCAAGAGTGTTGGGAAGTTTGATGTATATCATGAATTGTACGCGACCAGATATAGCATGTGTTATTAGTAAATTGAGTCGGTTTACAAGTAATCCCAATCAAACTCACTGGATGGCAATGAAACGAGTTTTGGGGTATCTGAAACATACCCAAGACTATGCTTTGCATTATAACAAATATTCCGCCGTGATCGAAGGCTATAGTGATGCAAATTGGATCACCGGATCATCTGAAGTTAAATCCACGAGTGGTTATGTTTTCACAATTGGGGGTGGATCAGTGTCTTGGAAATCATCCAAACAGACGTGCATCGCTCGTTCTACGATGGAATCTGAGTTTATAGCTTTAGAAAAGGCCGGTGAAGAAGCTGAATGGCTCCGAAATTTCTTGGAAGATATTCCATTTTGGCCCAAACCTTTGGCACCTATATGTATACATTGTGATATCCAAGCAGCAATAGGTAGGGCAGGAAGCATTATGTATAACGAAAAATCGCGTCACATTCGACGGCGACACAATACCGTTAGACAGCTACTCTCTAGTGGTGTTATCACGATTGACTACGTAAAGTCAAGAGATAACATATCGAATCCGCTAACAAAAGGCCTATCTAGAGAGGCGGTTGAAAGATCATCTAAGGGAATGGGTTTAAGGCTAAGGACAAATCATCATGGCGGTAACTCTACCTAGCAAACTGGAGATCCCAAGAGCTAGGTTCAAGGAGATCAAACAAAGTCGTGACTGATGGTTCGGCATTGTCAAATAACTAAATTCATTCTCATGATGAAGACAATGTTCAGAAATAAGGATAAAATGTTAAGATTTTTTTTAACAAGTTAATAAAAAGCTTAAGTTTATTTTTTAATAATTTCTAAATTTGGCAGGTTTGACCAAATAGTGTGTCTACACTATAACACGTTTAGGAATCACCTATGTGAGTGTGAAGTGTAAGCCGCTTCAAAGAGAATGATTGTAAGAAGCCCATTCTCTATACACTCATGAAACCAGGAGGTGTTCATGGCTGAAATGAACACAACTATAAGAACCATAGACGGTAAAGGATTGATTGTGTGACATATGGTTGTCTAGGTATACGCCAAAGCTCGACGGTTCAAAGATATCAAATCTACCGATTGACTAAGTATATCCGACACATGTTCACTACGGAAAGTTCAAAGGGAAACCTACTTATCCAGATGCAATTAATCCTTAATTGTAAATTACACATTTGTCCATACATTCCTTTATCTTATAGTCATTCCCCATTCATGTGGGGGATTATTGGGTTTAAATGATAGATTGAATGGAAAATGGAGGGAGTTCCCTCTAGCTTTATAAAATAAGCATTTGTCCCTCATTGGTAGTGGAAAGAAAAGTTCTTCCCTCTTGCTTTATAAAATAAGCATTTGTCCCTCATCGGTAGTGGAAAGAAAAGTTCTTCTACTTATAAGTAGAAGTACTCCTTCTTGTTGCTAAAGGGTTAAGAAGAGGGTCTCCCCTAGTGCCGTCGTCGTTGCTCGGCTCGGCTTCGGCTTCGGATTCGGATTTGGATTTGAATTTGAATTTGGTCAAATGAACTGATTGATTGATAATCTTTTTGGACCAAATTTTCTTTAATTTTTAATTATTTAATTAATTATTATTTAATTAAATTAATTAACTTATCCAATCCTACCCGTTAGTGACCCGGATCCGCGTGTCTGACCCGCGACCCGATTTCTTTCCCATATTTAAATTTCCCACCAGTTTTTAGTGGTTGTTCAGAAGGGTTGCAAACCTTCAGAAACAGTACTTCCATGGCTATAAATTCGTTTGATTCTTCAGAATTTAAAACACTAATTTTCTGAACTTCTTTTTCTTCTGCACAAATAAATTCCAGTATTGTGATTTACTGCTGTTGAGTGGTTCGTTGACACTGTTGTTCTAGGTACCGATACACCGGTGAGTAAGATCGTTCTATCATGGGAGGATATATTCCATTAACCTAGGGTACTTGAGGGGAATAATTTTCTTAAGGACACACTGTGCATTCAGTGGGCTCTATTTTTTCATTCTTAAATATTTTTCAGAATAAACAGAATCAGTGTTGAAAATAAGAATAATTTTTCAGAATATATTATTTACTGGTTTTTTGGAATACAGATTGGCAACAAACACAGAGACCTGTATCCGTAATTTTGGTGCATCCTTGCAAACCCAGCTCTTGTAAATTGTGGCAGTTTTTGGAAAGAGCTTTCAATAATGAATCTGAAAACAAATTTATAGCTAGCAAGATGCAAGGTTCTCAATTCACGACATCCTCAGTATTAGCGAATATTCTTCGAATATTCTCTATATATTTTATAATTATGATAGATGTATATTTAAGGTAACTTAGGATTCTAATTGTATTAGGAATCAACCTTTGTAAGGTAAGTTAGGATTCGTACCATATTAGGAATCAACTTTTGTACAGCTATATATATTTGTGAATAATGAAAGGAATCCCTAAGGGAATTATTCTATCTTTCATGGTATCAAGAGCCTAAAACCTAAACCTCACTCTTCTCCCTTCTCTTCCTCTCACTCGGCCGAAAATAGATTTTTTTAACCAGAAAATCTTTCGTTTCCCCTTCCCTCGGCCGAAACAGCAACAAGGTAGCCACCATGTCTTCTCCCACAAATTCTGGTTCCTCCACTGGCACTTTTGACAACCTATCTCAACGTTCATCGTCTTCTTTTCACCCGGCTTTCGCCGTTACAAATATCAAGAATTCTATCCCTATAATTATTGACCAAGAAGACGTCAATATTCCATGTGGACAGAACTATTTTATATTCATGCATATGCGTACAATGTGCTCGACCACATTGATGACTCTGTTCCTCATCCCACCGACATTGCCGAATCGACATGGCGCCGCCTTGACGCCATCGTCAAATAATGGATATACGGCACAATCTCCAAAGACTTGTTGTGTACCATCATGAAAATAGGTGCTACGGCACGTGACCTTTGGGTGCGGTTGGAAGAAATTTTTCAGGACAATAAAAATACTCGGGCAATGTATTTGGAGGAGGAATTCAACAATACGCGTCTCGAGAATTTCAACAATATGTCTGAATATTGCAAATAACTGAAACTCATAGCTGACCAATTATCCAACATCGGGAATTCTGTTTCTGAAACCAAGATGGTACTCCAATTAGTTGCGGGTTCACCGAAAGGTGAATACGATACACTTGCAACAATGATTCAACAGGCCGACCCATTACCAAGTTTCACCAAGGCACGATCACAATTATTGTTGGAAGAAACCCGACGTTCCAAACAAGATGAACATAATCAAAAGGCGTTAGCCATTGACAGGATGGCACCACCGGAAACCAACACCACCCCGCCACCACCGCATGTCCAGCAGCAGCAGCAGCAGAGCGGTGGAGGTCGTGGCGGCATAGGTCGCAACAACAAAGGCAAGGACCGCGGCAAGGGCCAACACAACCAGTGGACTGGACAACAGCCAGTCCCGTAGCCTGCGAATTTCCAGTGGGCTGGACAGCAGCCAGGGTGGCCCAACCAGTAGAATTGGGCCTCGCCTGCAAGCCCATACCCAATTGTAGGGACCCAGTTCCAGCAGCCTTGGTCGACTGGCCTCTTGGGCCCTGCCCCAGCCACCAGGCAGGCCCACCAGCAGCAGCAGCAGCAAGCCCACCTGGTTACATTCCAGCAGCACCACCACCACCACCTCAACAGCCTGGCCCCGACTGATTTGGGCCAGGCCTACACCACCGTGAACCTTCAACAGCCCGACGACAATTGGTACATGGACACCGGAGCCACATCTCACCTCACCCGATCGTCAGGTAACCTATCTCAACTACGTCGGTTAAAGTGTCCTCAATTTATTACTGTCGGCAATGTTCATCGCATTCCAATTGAAGGTTACGGTAACACACACACCAAACATCCACACCCGCTCTTCTCCCTAAACCACGTCCTATACACACCTAACATCATTAAAAACTTAATCTCCGTTAGAAAATTCACTAGTAATAATTCTGTGTCTGTCGAATTTGACCCTTTTGGTTTTTCTGTGAAGGAACTCAATACGGGGAAAATTCTTACACGCTTCAATAGTGTGGGAGACCTCTACCTATTCACTCAATCTTCCGCTGTCAGACCGCAAGCACTTCTATCCCTTGCTGCGATCTCTCCCTCAATTTGGCATAACAGACTCGGACACCCCGGAGACCTAGTTTTTACTTTTCTTAGGACTTCTAAGCGTATTCAATGTAATAATGGGAAAATTGCCCACCACTATTTTTCTTGTCCACTAGGCAAACATACTCGTCTTCCATTTATGTCATCAAACAGTGTTACTTTTTCTCCCTTTGATATTGTTCATGCTGATTTGTGGACATATCCGATTGTTAGCTCTTTAGGTCATAAATTTTATCTAGTATTCTTGGATGATTTTTCACATTTTTTCTGGATTTACACACTGAAATTCAAATCTGAAGTTTTTACAAAATTCCTTGAGTTCAAAAATTCATTAAAACACAATTTGAAAAATCTATCAAATCATTTCAATGTGATAATGGACGTGAATTTAATAACTCGGCATTTCACAATTTCTATTCTAAACAAGGCATGGTTTTCCATTTTTCTTGTTCCTATACTTCTTCCCAAAACGGAAAGGCTGAAAGAATTATACGTACCATCAATAACATGGTTCGCACACGTCTGTTTCATGTCTGCATACCACCATTTTTTTAGGTCTATGCTGTCAAAATGATAGAATACCTTCTTAATATTTTACCAACTAGCACACTCCAAAACAAAACCCCTACAGAAATCTTATACCGTAGGCTACCATCATATGATCACCTACGTATTTTTTGGATGCTTATGCTACCCCAACATGGCCTCCACTACACCTCACAAACTTGCCCCTCATACTCTGCCATGTGTCTTCCTTGGTCTATCTCCTAATCATTGGGGCTACTTGTGCTATGACATTGCTACTCGCAAAATAATCGTCTCCCGTCACGTCACATTTGACGAGACAACCTTTCCTTTTTCAAATCTCCAGAAATTTCAGACCACCAATTACATCTTTCTCGATGAACCAAGTTTGTCCCCGGTCATCCAAAATCTATACCAACAGCAGCCTATTATTCTGACAGTCTCGCCACTATCTGGCACCACCCACAACAGCTCCCTGTTCACCCCTACAACCCCCAGTCGAGTCACCTGCACCACCAGTGACACTGATGCCCATCACTCCGACAACTTGATCCGCTGACTCTGCGATTTTCAAGTCCAAAGACACGCCCAAAAACCACCCGGTGAATCACGCCCATGGTCCGTAACGATGGACCAGCAACCTCCCAGCCCCGACCCACCACCACTGCCATCTCATCGCATGGAGACTCGTGCACAACACGGGATCTTCAAACCCAAGGTTTACTTCAATCTCTCTACACAAACCTTATCACCCATTCCAAAAAATCCAAAACTAGCAAAACTGGACCCAAATTGAAATGCGGCTATGTGCGAGGAATTTAACGCTTTAACCAAGCAGAACACTTGGAATTTGGTACCTAGACCCGAAGGTGTGAATGTTATCCAGTGTATGTGGCTATTTCGGCACAAGTTCAGAGACAGTGGTGACTTAGAGAGATATAAGGCAAAACCAGTTGCCAATGACACTAATCAGCAGGAGGGTATTGATTGTGATGAGACATTCAGTCCGGTTGTTAAACCATCCACTATTCAGACTGTTCTCAGTGTTGCTATGGGCATGCATTGGCCGATTCATCAGCTTGATGTTAAGAATGCATTTCTTCATGGGGATTTGAAAGAGACTGTGTACATGCATCAGCCTCCTGGCTTTGTTCATCCGACAGCTCCGCAGTTTGTGTGTCCTCTCAGGAAGTTATTGTATGGATTGAAACAGGCACCCCGCGCTTGGTATGATCATTTTGTCAGGTATCTTCTGCAGATTGGTTTTGTATGTAGCAGGTATGATAACTCTCTCTTCACTTTTCACCGAGGTAGCAGCACTGGATATTTGCTAGTATATGTCGATGACATTGTTCTTACTGCCTCATCTGACGGTTTGAAGAATGAAATCATTGCTCTACTCAAAACTGAATTTGCTATGACTGACTTGGGCAAGCTAAGTTATTTTTTGGATATATCGGTAACCAGATCTGCAGCCACTATGTTCCTGTATCAGCGTAAGTATGCAGAAGAGATAGTGTACAGGGTCAAGATGACAAATTGTAAAATTATGCCAACTCCGGTGGACTCCAAATCCAAGCTTAGTGCCAATGACGGTGCGTCAGTTTCTGATCCCACTCTATATCGGAGTCTAGCAGGTGTTCTTCAGTATCTTACATTCACTAGGCCTGATATTGCATATGCCGTTTAGCAGGTGTGTCTGTTCATGCATGACCCCCGAGAGTCCTATTTTGCCTCCCTCAAACGTATTATCAGATACGTTAAAGGTACACTAGACTTTGGATTACACATATACCACTCTTCCCCAACCAAGCTACTTGCATACACCGATGCAGATTAGGTAGGATGCCTAGACACACGTCTCTCCACCTCAGGGTACTGTGTATTTCTTGGGGATAATCTTATCTCATGGTCCGCCAAGAGGCAGGCCACACTATCTCGTTCGAGTGCTGAAGCAGAATATCGCGGTGTTGCTAATGTAGTTGCTGAGATCTGTTGGCTCTGAAATCTTCTTTTGGAGCTCCAGTGTCCACTCCGCAAGGCGTCTATAGTCTATTGTGACAACATATCTGCCATCTATATGTCTCATAATCCGGTCCAACATCAGCGGACTAAGCATATTGAGATGGATATCCACTTTGTGCGAGAGAAGGTTGCCCGTGGTCAGGTCAAAATATTACACGTTCCTTCCTATTATCAGTGTGCAGACATCTTCACAAAGGGACTACCGTGACAGCTCTTCACCGACTTCTGATCCAGCCTTAGGTTCGGCCTCCTCCCGCTCCGTCTGAGGGGGAGTATTAGCGAATATTCTCTGTATATTTTATAATTATGATAGATGTATATTTAAGGTAACTTAGAATTCTAATTGTATTAGGAATCAACCTTTGTAAGGTAAGTTAGGATTCGTACCATATTAGGAATCAATCTTTGTACAACTATATATATTGTGAATAATGAAAGGAATCCCTAAGGGAAATTATTCTATCTTTCACTCAACAACAGCTGACAAGCCTTCGTCTCTCAGCTTTCTGCAGTATGATACATCTAATGAATGTAAAAGAGAGAGATTGGATCCAATTTCAGCCATTCCAATGTCAGTTATGTCTGTAAATTTTGAATATAATTATGGATCCAACAAGGTAAGTCTAATAGGAGATGTTCATCGATTAAGAATAAGTGCTTGATAGTGCTGTTGAATGAGAAATAAGAGTTTACAATATTTACAGTTGAATTAAAATATCTGGCACTAGAAAAGCTCGAGTAAAAATTCTGAAGATTCCTACACAACTATTCTTGAGTTTTGTAACATAAATTACATCAGTACCTGATGTCTTCTTTGCTAGTAGGAGATACATATGGAAAGCTTACTACCCAATAGTAGAATCATCTACCCAATACCATTCGAGTCAAATCAAGATTTGAGAAATAACCAACATGGCAAACATGACCACCATATAGAGCCAATAATCTTAGCAGGAATTCTATGAAAGAATATGCAATGCTGATATAGTCATTAATGGGACTATGTGAGTCAACATCAAAGCTTTACATTATGCTGCATTAACTTGAAGAACTAGCAATCCAAGTTGCCAGGGCAACTCCAAACATGGCTAATCAAGAATGTTCAACTATAGTGTGTTACATTAACCTAAACCCATGGAAACAACTCGTGTTACTACCACATTGCGCAATTTTACAAGAAATACGAAAATGTACACACATTTTCACTGATTATTTTTATTCTTCCAAATTCAAAAGTACCCAAAGCTAGCTTATGAGGGGAGGATTGTTCAAGTCTATATAAGGAGTCCAAATTCTCATTCCATTTTCGATGTGGGACTCTTAACAATGACCTTAGGTAGAAGATTGCGGAGGACGTGGATTATGATAGCATGTTAATAGGTAATAGAGCGTTGTCTCGCGAATCCTTCCATTATCCTTGTAGCTTATTGTATTTCAATTTATGTTACTATTTGTTGTCTCTCGTACTTCGACTATCATATTAATTTGATGTATATGTACTGTTCCTTTTCTTAATACTGCTTTGTCATGCTTTATACAGTCAAACCTCTCTATAATTGTCATTAACATCATGTCATTATAACGACCTGATTTTCTCCGAAACTAATTTTTCATGTTATATTTTACTTCTCTATAACAACATTCTACCTACATAACAGCAATGACATTCATTATAGCAGTATACTCGTTAAAAAATTACCTCTCTATAATAGTCATACTCAAATATTGTGTAATAATATTTATAAGAAATTGTTGAGGATGTCGGTAGTGTGTCATCACTTATAGCTCAAATCCCACCTCATAACACCAATCAAGCAATAAATACTACCACTTATACGGAGTTTGATACAACTATTCTAATTCTTGAAACTTAGACTGATGAAGAGATTATCGCACAAGTGATTGGAGTGGAAGAACAATAGACAACCGATACAGAAGGTGACAACGAAAGTGTTGATGAATAGCCTCAACCTATTGCTACTTGGAGTGAGATAGAAGAGTCAACTGTTAAGCTCTTAGACAACCTTCAAGGAAAAGATATTGAATTCCCCCTTTGCTGAAAGTTTGGACAAAATTCCTCGTCAAATCAAGCGTTATATTATCACTAAGAGAATGAAATTTATGAAATAATCTACAATTGTAGAATTCTTGTGTCAAACTTGAAATTGTATTTAAATTCTCAATTAACTGTAAATACATATGTTCTTTAGATTTCAATTCTTTATCGGTATAGTACAACTAGTTATGAATTTATTTGTAATTTATTTGTCTTTTTAATTTTTAATTAATGAGATATAAAAATCGATTGAAATTTTAAAATTAACAAGTATATTATTTTTGTTTATATCATAAAAAGTACAGAAAAATAATTCTTTGCGTACTTTCATTTATAACAGTCAAATGAGATCTAAACATCAAATGCCAGTATATATATATAACAACACCTCACTATAGTGGCCATGAAATTTTCGGACAAATGCTGCTACTATAGAGAGGTTTGACTGTATTACATTTTGCAATTACTTTCTTTACTTATGTCCGTTCTTGTCTGTTCTTCTTTGATATGCCTTTTCTTGAGCTAATGGTCTATCGAAAACAACATCTCTAACTTTCGAGGCATGAGTAATTAGTTATCCGAACCCTCATTCTCTAAAGAGAGAAATTCATACTTTGGTTAAAAGATTAAATATTTTTAATCATAATGGACGATTTGAGGTTAAACAGGTGGAAGAATGAACATTTTTAACTTGAAAATTAATGTTAAGGACAATCGGGATCCAATAGGGGGAAGGATTAGGGAAAAATTAAGTCATTTTTAATACGTTAGGGACAATTTTGACCCTTTTAAACACATTTATGGCATGAATAATTAGTTTAAAATTTGGGGACTACAAATAATAAATGAAACTGAAAGTATTAAGGGCTAAATAGACCATGCATAAATTATGAGGGGTAAAATATTTATCATTCAATGTTGGAAAAGTATTTAATTTTTAAAATCAAATTGAAGGGAAAATTTGTCTTTCACTTCATTTTGGGATCCGTTTCGCTATGAGAATTTATTTTTTTTGATTTTTTTGATTTCATTTGAAAATCAGCATTTTATCATGAAAACACTTAAAAATCTTGTTGTTTTTTTTTTCACTTAATCCTATTTTTACTTTGTTCACTTTCAATATCTTCATATAATCAAATATTTTTTTAAAAAAATCTATACCATACACAATTCTATCTTTAAATTCAATTTTAAAAATTTCAAATAAAATGAAAAATATTTGATTATATGGTAAAACGCCTACTTGTCGTCATAGACAAGAAAGAAAGTTATTCAAAGGGATCTAATTACCGTACTTACTTTTGAACTTCACTGCACAAACGGAACACACACTGAGTGACTGATAAAAAAAAAGTCAAAATTTTGATTGAATATCTATGGATTCCATCAAAATTTTGTCATCCCTTAATGTTTCAACATCACTTAAACAAGCGAAACTGTTGCACCAAAAGATTGTTACTTTAGGCTTACAAAGCAACATTATTTTATCCAAGAATTTGATTAACCTATACATCTCCTGCCAAGATTTCCATTCCGCTAAGCTAGTTTTTCATAATCTTGACTACCCTCTTGATATCACTTTGTGGAATGGTCTCGTAGCTGCTTATACTAAGAACCATATGTTCAATGAAGCTCTTCACCTCTTTGAAAAGCTGTTGCAATCCCCATATCTTAAACCTGATAGTTACACTTTTCCTAGTGTTCTCAAGGCTTGTACTGCTTTAGGAAATATACAATCTGGTCAAATGATACATGCTCATTTGATTAAAACTGGGATTTTATCTGATGTTGTTGTGACAAGTTCAGTGATTGGGTTGTATGCCAAATGCGACTTATTTGGTTCAGCTATACAGCTGTTTGATGAAATGCCTGAAAGAGATATTGCGTGTTGGAATACTGTGATTTCATGCTACTATCAAAGTGGGCAATTTGCTAAAGCCCTTCAATTCTTTCAGAAGATGAAGGATTTGAGATATATGCCTAATTCGGTTACCTACACAGCTGCAATCGCATCATGTGGGAGGCTTTTGGATGCGGAAAGAGGGGAGATAATTCATCAGGAATTAGTGAATAATAAGTTTCTTTTGGATGGCTTTGTAAGTGCTGCGCTTGTGGACATGTATGGGAAATGTGGCTTCTCAGAGAAGGCTAGAGAGATTTTTGAGCAAATCCCTGCCAAGAGTTTGGTTTCTTGGAATTCCATGATATCTGGGTATAGTTTGAGAGGTGATAGCAAATCATGTATTGAGCTTTTACAAAGGATGAACGAAGAAAACATGAAACCGTCTTCCGTGACTTTAAGCAGCTTATTAATGGCGTGCTCTAAATCTGCTCAATTGCAGCACGGGAAGTTTCTTCATGCATATGTCATTCGAAATAACGTAGGATCTGATTTCTTTCTTAATGCTTCACTTGTTGACTTATATTTCAAATGTGGCAGAGTTGAGACTGCCCAAAACGTGTTTAGGAGGATCACGAAGAAGAATGTGGAAGCCTGGAATGTAATGATCTCTGGATATGTGTCAGCTGGCTGCTACTTGGAGGCTCTTGCTGTTTATAATGACATGAAGTTAGAAGGGATAAAGCCTGATGCAATCACTTTGACTAGTGCCTTAGTATCTTGTTCACAGTTGGCAGCCTTAGAACAGGGAAAGGAGATTCACAAGTGTATCATTGATAACAGGTTGGAATCCAATGAAATTGTTATGGGATCGCTTCTTGATATGTATGCTAAATGTGGTGCGGTAAGTGAAGCTTTTGAAGTCTTTGATGAGTTTCCTGAGAGAGATCTGGTCTCATGGACTACAATGATTGCGGCATATGGATCTCATGGACAAGCTTTTGAAGCGTTAAAACTCTTTAATGAAATGCTGCATTCTAATGTAAAACCAGACAGAGTTGCATTCCTTGCAGTAATTTCTGCATGTGCTCATTCAGGATTAGTGGATGAAGGTTACCACTATTTTAATTTAATGGTCAGTGACTGTGGCATCCAACCGTCAGCTGAAGAGTACTCATGTCTAATTGACCTTCTAGGACGTGCTGGAAGATTGTGTGACGCCTACGCAATTCTGCAGAGCAACCAGCACATAAGGGAGGATGTTGAGTTGTTGAGCGCATTAGCTTCTGCATGCCATTTGCATGGGAAACTAGAGATTGGAGAAGAAATTGCAAAGATGCTTACTCAAAAGGCTGAAGATGATCCATCCACTTACATTGTTTTGGCAAAAATATACGCTTCACAGAACAAATGGAATGAGGTACGCAAATTGAGACTGAAAATGAAGGAGCTGGGATTGAGGAAGAAACCTGGATGTAGTTGGATTGAAGTAGACAAGAGAATTCAAACTTTCTTGGCAGATGATAAATCATTCCCACTAGTAGACAATGTTTATCAATGTCTATCCTTAATAAACAGTGACATGGAAAACTATGAATGCTTTAGCATTAATAGCAAGGGAGATGAATAGTACTCATAACCAACTACTTGACCAAATAAATCTCCTTGCTCATAGAGATAACTTTGTTTTTCCAAACAAACGACATACTGATCACAAAGACATTGTTTGGTCTCTTCTCGACCTTCGCCTCATAGTGGAGAAGAGCAAGATCCTTCAAATTCAAATTGACAGTTTTGTAATATTTAAGGTAAGACTTGTATTTTTTCAGCTTTAGTTATACGTAACAGTAAGAATACTAAGTGTTAATATTGTTACTATCCTTTAAGACTCTGCATGTCTTGAGAAATTTTGATAATCGACAAGGATAGAAAAGTGCCTAAGCTAGGGTTGTATTTTAAGAACTAGTTGTCTCAATCAGTTGAAAATTTCAGCATTATGTGCTATATGTTTGACATTCTTTATCTCAGGTAGGAAGTCTTGTTCGCAAGGCTCAACTCTAAGAGGTAAGGCTGGAATGATGCTATTAACAGCCGGATATGTGT
The DNA here is from genome assembly GCA_029783415.1 of Anisodus acutangulus. Lineage (NCBI taxonomy): Eukaryota > Viridiplantae > Streptophyta > Magnoliopsida > Solanales > Solanaceae > Anisodus > Anisodus acutangulus. The sequence goes on from CM056501.1 coordinate 3,490,812, forward strand.
CAGTGCTTCTACTTGGAGGCTAGCTCTTGATGACGGTGGCAGGGGTAAAACCTGATGCAAGTGCCTTGGCATCTCGTTCACAGTTGGCAACCGAAGAACTGTGCAAGGAGATCCACAAGTGTATATGGACATTAAGTTGGAATAAAATAAAATTGTTAAGGGGACACTGCTTGATATATATGCCAAATGTGGTGTTGTATACGAAGCAATCTCATTACAAGGTTCTCTTTTATACAGAGATTTCTGGTGAAACTTCAATCTTGAAGCATGGGCAGGTGAACAAAATGTTAGTAAGGAGGACTTGCAAAGCGTCTCCGCAGCTGAAGGAATTGCAGCCTAACCATCTGTGGTAACGAAGACGTCAAGAGGCTCCGCAGCATTGGCGGATCCAGGAATTTGGCGAAGGGTATGCATATTTTCTTCTCACATGTGTTAAGGGTGTGCAAAATTAAATATATACTCATAATAGCTAACTACTAACCTATGTACGCACCACATAAATTTCCGGCGAAGGGTGTGTCACCTGACCACCCTTCGCCTAAGGTGGCTCCGCCCATGCTCCCCAGTTCTCATTCAGCCTTTTTTCTTATTTTTGCTGACGAGCCTTCCTGCGCTAGCTTTTTTAACACATATGGATCAAGATGGACTACAAACATGGCATATGGATCTCATAGTCAAGCATTTAGTGCTTTAAAGCTCTTTAGTTAAATGCTTCTCGCTAATGTAATTTCAGCATATGCTCATGCAGGATTATTGGATGAAGGTTGTTAATATTTTAATTTAATTAGTGGTCTGTGGCTATGGAATCATCCAGCAGCTGAAGACTATTTATGTTTTGTAAACCTTCTTGGAAGTGCTGGAAGATCATGTGAAGCCTAGGCAATTCTATATAGCAACCCATACATCAGTGAGCAGGGGCAGATTTACATGGAGGTGAGGGTGTTGACAAAAAATTACAGTGTATATATAAGGTAGATTTTGTGTTTATGTACATATATTAACTTTTGAACACTTTGAACAAATATAAAAGGTAAGCTCAAGTGGTACACGGTGTTCAAAATTATCTCCAACATCTAGGTTCGATTCTTAGGGACAACACTATTTTTATATTTAACTTTTGTTATTTTTTTCGAACATCACTGTCGGTGAGGATGTTGATTTGTTAATTACATTGTGTTCCGTGTGCTATTTGCACGAGAAACTAGAGATTGGAGAAAATATTGGTTATCTGCTTACTCAAAAAGGATGGATGATCCATTCACTTATGTTGGTTTGGCAAAAATGCAACTCTTAACAGAACAAATGGAATGAGCTATGCAACTTGGATTGAGGATGAAGCTTGAGAGAAAAACCTGCATGTAATTGGATTGAAGCAGACCAGAGGATTCAAACTTTCTTGGCAGACGATAAAATATTCCCATTGGCAAACAGTGTTTATCAATATCTATCCTTAATAGATAGTGACATGGAACATTATCAGTGTCATTATGTCTCTCATTGACATTTCACACACTGATAAGAAATGCATTGTTTAGTTTCTTCTTGACCCTCACGGCTGGCAAATTTGACTCATATATGTGTAACCCGTCCAATCCACCCAAGCTTTGACGGGTTAGGTCAATAATATTTTTCTATCGGGTCAATTTGGGTCATAACCCAAGCTGGCTCATCTTTTAGGTTCAGTATTTGTGTGTTTCATCTAATTTATTTTTTTAAAGGCAAAAATAGACCCATTTTCAAGCAGCAACTTCCTAGAATATGTTGATATTTTAGTATTTTCTTATACTATAAAGATGTTATTATAACTTGAAAATAATTGTTCTGAAATGATTTCTCTATTCTTTGTTGTGTCTTTTAACCCAGTAGATTACTTTTTTCAGCTCTTTGCAGGTGAGTTTTTTCATTTTTATAATGCCAATTTTACAAAGGCGACATATTATCTTTTTGAAAATAGAAATCTAACATTTTAGTCTTCGAGAATTAATTAATGTGATGTATATGACTGGATAAAAACTAACGGAATGATTTTTCTTTTTGCTATTATGTTTTGATTTTTAAATGTGCTCCAACACAGTTTTAGTAAATTGGTTAGTTGCTATAAATTAATTATTCAATTATTATATACTAAAATAATCAGAAATCAATTTTATGATGTACCATTCAACTTCTGTCCCTCCCTTTCCTGCTAGGATTGGAAATCCTGTATTTTACATATCCATACGATTGAGTCCTTGGATTTTCGAAATAGTATAAAAAGAAGTGCTTCGAATCATTGCTATTTGACTCGGACC